>JAZBGY010000906.1:0-35343 GCA_037414755.1 Lydus trimaculatus | reverse complement strand
ATGAAAGACTTAAAATAGAAATGCTAAACACGGTTGTCTGACTTCATTTACTGATCGTAGTAGAAATAAACGTTGCAAACAATGTGCTGACTTGGCTTTACCGTTTCCAAACAGCGGGAAATCCAGTTTTAGTCTTGCGTTTTCAGTCTGGCATACAGAATCCTGCCAACAATGTTGGTATTCCTGTCATTTCTTCCCAGATACATGTGCTCCTGAATTAATACGACATTATTTGAAGGGTGAAGTCTACACGGTTTGTTACATGGCCTCAAACAAGGCAAGAAATGAAAATTGCTTCATTGTGAACTATTTTAACGATTTAAATGAAATATCGACCACGAATTCTTCTTTAGTTGTTTTTCCATTAATATTCATCGAAATATAACTGTTGTATTTAGTAATTTTCGTCAACAGTCCCATTTGCAACAAACATAGGCGGTTATTTTTGTTGCTTATTGTTGGAATGAAACAATAACTGATTTTATTCAATTTATCTCAATCAAAATACCATTAAAATAATTACAATAAATATTGATGAACTATTCTTCTATAATCCAATATTATAGCTTAATCAAATAACTGTTTCATCAATACTAGCCAACATATTAAAGAAATATCTAGCTAATATTCTACTTATAGCTCTCACAATTTGGAAGTACAAGTTTTCTTATTGCCATTTATGTAATTTACTGCTAGGAGCTGCGTGAAATTATACCTCTATCCAGTGTTGATAAGAGAATTACATTTATACTATTTATTTTAACATTATGGCCCTAAAATCAAGTTATTTTTTTGGCGTGTAACTTTTGTTCCAGTATTTCGCTTCAGTGAACTTGTCCACTTTTTTCCTAAAATTCGCAAAGATATTAGATTTCTTTTGTACAAAATATCATCCTTGCTTATATGGATATAGGTATAGATATGCCTTAAAAAAATCGAAAAATATGAGACATTTTCGTAATAAAAATACCAGATTTCTTTATAAATAAGTAAAGGTCAGTGGCTTCTGTTAATCATATTTGAAAATGAAATTAGACAAAGTCCGAAAACGGAAAAATTATTTTCATATTCAGCCTATTCAGAATATTTGGAAAATTAGTGGTATTCTTACGAATATTGTATAAGTTTCAGTAGGTATTCTAACTTTTCTAATTTGTAAAGCAGCTACACCGCCCTTTTTATAGAAACAACTTAATTAGACCTTGGCCTCTAAAGTCTTAAATTTTTTCCTAGTTTAATATATAAGTAAAGGATTTACAGGGACGTACACCTTTTAGGTGAGACATCCAGGACAGCATATACGTATATTATATTATATACATTCATTCTTTAATATCTTGATAACTGTAAATGTACATACAGACAGAAATGTATATATTACTGTCTAATGTAAGTACAAAAACAAACTGATTTAATTACAAATGTTTACAGAGAATCATTAAAAATGTATTTATTGATTACTTAACGACAGCAGTTTTGTACTTTTATTACTAGTTGTTTTTATGCGACTAGCTCCTATAATTAGACACAACGTAGTTTCACTCTACATATTTAAATAATTGGACTGTCCTTCTGTAACATGATTTTGTTAGTATGTAGTCTCATTACAACACGGTTAGATAATAAAAGAAACTCATATATAATACAACACATGATATGAATTTTGAAGTGCAAACGCAATAAATCAATACTGTGGTAACAGCAACTCGAATACTGAGAGAAGGTTATATCTAATCTTTAGCATAATTAGAACAATGATGGCTGAATACGATGTTTAAATGGATCATTATGTTGAGTGACATATTTTGGTTCGAAAACCTAGCTCATTTTTTTTTTATATTCACATGTCGTATTAAACGGAAGCTGTTCGTACTATACATATAGTTCGATGTCATGTACTGTGGAAATATATCTACATACACCTATGCTTTATGTGAACACATAGTTTGGTATCTGAAATACTTGACCGTTCCTAGATATTTAACTGTAAGTGGTCAATGAACATAAGTTTCAGTACAGGTTATTCATTAATATTTTCGACTGGTATACTGTAGAAGAGAATCATGGTATTAGGTATTCATTTTCGATATGAATAGTGATAATAGAACTAGTGAGAATGACAGATATTGGAATCGAGTTATTTTTTCTGGATGATTTCGTTTTCAAATTAATTGTTAAACTATAGTATTAATCAACTTAATGTAAAAGTAATACAAGTCCATTGTATTGGTAGTAAAATATAGTTTTATAATTTCTAATGTGGGCAAAAGGTTGCTGCTGACTCACACAGTTTTGTATTCCAATAACGCATCAGTTAATCGTAAATAAACACCCTTCATGGAGCTATTCGGTACAAATTCCTGTTCTGACGCTGGCGCCGGGTGAGTTTCTGAGTTATATACCAGGTAGTGTTGCAAACAAGATGGGCAGTAGATCGTTTATCAATGTCGGTCTAGGAGTACTTTAGTCCTGCTTTCCACCAACCCTGATACAACTCAAATTTCGGCTTCTGCAGCTTTCCGCTTTGGCGGTAGAGGAATATGGAACGCCGTAAAAGTATTAGTCATAATATGTTTTTTTTTCTATACTATACTATAATGTAATCTAGTCTTGGATTTGACTGCTATTTTAATTTAGCATACGAATGAAAATTATGAATTACAATCAAGTCTTAAACAATTTTCTTTCCGACGAATACTAAATTTAACTCAAAAAGTTAATTAATAAAGTTGAATGATAAATTGCTTCGAATAATATAAAAGCTGATCATTTACAGTGAGCAAGCGTTTTAAAAATTGAAAGTCGAATCATCAATAGATCGATAGAACATCTGCAGTTGTAATATAATTGAAACTATTGGAGCGAATTTCTAGTTGAAGTGATGTCAAATTTAAACATGACAAATTTTTCTGTTAGTACTTGTTGTACTTGAACAGTTTTGCATGTAGTTGGTGTATGGTTGCGTGTATATCAGATTTGTCAGTCTTGTTTAGTGTGTTATGTTGCTTGTTACAGATAATCCATTTTCTCGTGCTAGAATTACCACCTAAATACAGATTTAACGCGACTCAAACGCTTGGCAATTATTTGGAGGATTATAATTAACCAGTAACATTTCCTGCGGCCAACCTGACAAAGGCGATAGGTAAAATACCGTGTATTGATTACAGGTGAGCAAATGTCTGCACACATTAATCTACTCTCTACGGAGAAGAAAATCGGAAAAAGGAACGTGTGTCATTTTGAGAAATTGTATAAATGGAAATTTATCATGCTGGTAGATTTATTACAGATAAAAAACGACTTTAGATCGAAAAATTGAAATGAAAGCTCCTTTTCTACTTTTAAAAGAAGGAAAAAAATAATCACAATTGAACTACTTCTTGCTATTTCATAACCAAGGATAGAAGTTTGTGGGCGTATCAAATACAAAACGCTTAGCAGGGAGCAATTTAATATCAGACATAAATGCAGCAATGTTTGCTATCAGGATGTTCCAACGGGGTATTGGACTATGTCTCAAGTTCATTGATTGCGATTCAATGTGTTTAAACGCGTCATCCCCGCGGGGATCGTCAGTTCTGGTTTCGCTTTAACCTTCCTTTTTCTCTGCTTTCATAACAGTAATCTGTTTTTTTTTTATACTGCTAACGTCACTCTATCCAACAAAATTTTTTCAGAACTTTTCCACTTTGATGTCTCGATAAATATAATTAGCGTAATTACTTTTTATAAAGACATTCATAAAACGCCAAATTAAAGCTTGAAACTAATACATAAATTATAACAACAACATCTTTTTGAAACAATGAAAAACATGACCAAAACTGAAATAAATATAAGAGAGAAACGAAGAATTATTGGAAGACGTTTAATGTGATTGTCTTCGAGATTTTTCAAAATTGTGTTCATTGCTTCTATATACCTATAGAAGTCTGTCGGTTCAGATTTTCCATACAATAATAATAAAAAAGGTTTACTTAACACATTGAGAGTCGTCTCAATGTAGAAAATACCGTCTTCATGGGGTTAGTTTAATCTATCTTGACTTTGATCTGATGGTTTCTTTAAAAAATAAACTTGTTTCAAATCTTCAAAAGGCTTCTTTCTCATCTATGTTGCTAAACTGATTCAGTTAAATGTTTCTGATTAATTTTCAGTTAAAAGTTTTCATTTATATGTTGAATTTTGAATATATCAGAATGTTTCACTCTATATTTTGAAAAAAAAAAGAAATTTCCTCTTCTTTTGTTTTATAAATATTTTAATGTAAGCGACAAACTTCTTACCAGGAAATTATTTCAGTCTTAATCTTAGAAGCTGAAACGAATAATTGAAACAAAGTTGTATAATAGCTGGGTTGTGATTTACTTAATTTCAAATTCTTTAATTCTGTTATTAATAATAGTGGAAATCGTTTTTAAGGATAAACTTAAAAATGTTATTATATCATTATAGCAAAGCGATCAAATCAAACCCTTTTTAACGAGCTTAGCATTTAGAATGACCACCCAAATCAAGGTGTAGCGACAAAATCAAATCTGTTCATCACTAGATGTTTGAACGTTATATGTATATTTATGTTCAAGTTTGAAACAATAATTTCCTTGATTAGTGGAATAAATTAATTTTCAATCGACGTAATTAGTGAATTTTGTAAGTGATCTTATCTTAAACTTGATCTTAATCTATTCATCTATTGGCTTTAGTTTTGGAATGGACCTTCGACAATGTATTTCTCTACCTGCTATATTTAAAACATATTTATAAGCTGCGTACAGTTAAGGATAACACAAGGAATACATTTCTTACAGACTCTTTCTTATTTCTTGTTAGAACCAACATCTGCAGCTGTATGGCTCACCCACCGGTTGAAGTGAAACTTTTGTGGTAGCATGTCAGTGATGCAGAAATAAGAAAGACTAAAAAATCTTGAAAATAATCAATGATTCTTATAATTGTAATAATTGATTCCTTTATTTATTTCCCCTTCCTATTAACGTTTTGTCTTGAATTCCGTGACGAAATCTTCCGATTTACTACCGCCGCCATAAAAATTTCATTTCAATTATACTCATAGCTGTCTAATCTGAAATGGTAAAGTTAGGGACTCTCGAAATACCTGGTTGGATACATTTTTATAAAATTTTATGTAGAAGAGTTTCTTTGAATCTTATATTTGGCTGTCCTTTATTTTGGTCGCTAAATTATAGTGTAATGGATTATTTCAACAGATATTACATCGCTGCGCCAAGATTTACAACAAGAAAGACTTCCCTTTGATGAGCATTTATATTCAATTTCAAAAGTGTGTTCAGTTTCACACTTGTAGGTTAATCTCTTCTTAACTTACCGAAAACGATCAAGTGACAAGAACGGAACTTTACTTGAGACTTCATGTAGGTATGCTGCATGTATGTTACACTGTTATGTTGTGAAAAAAAAACAGTTTCAATAAACCACGACGGTTGACAGGTGGTTTAATTTTTAAATTCATGTCACACTTAGTGACTTTCATGAGAAGTCTTCAGAAAGAATGTCTTAGTCTATGGAAATGGTGTGCTAGTAATTGGCATAATCTTTCGTAAGCCATATTATGTGATATGGATAGTCAAGTAATATAATCATATCCAATATATTACAATTTTGAATGGACAATGAAACTTGTGTGGGAAGCTATAAGCCAATCGGATTGGACTTGTTTATGGACATTAATCACATCTGCGTGATACATATTCCGTCGAACATACATACTGTATAAATACATAAATGCCTAATTTTTATTTTGTTTGTATATCACCTAAAAATCTACTTTTGGTGAGGATGAATATCACTAACAATAAGATTTTTTCATATCATCTATACATTAACAATCCGACATTTGTTTAATTCAAGCTGAAAATGCAACGCTTTAGATCGTAAAATTTTCAAAGAAATTTTTTATTATACGAGACGTCAATAAAACGCGTTCATAAAACTCGTAACGCATCTATCTTAAAAATCCTCATGAATAATATGACTTTTGAACTTTTCGTATAAGACAATATTTATTTACTTTTTTTGTTTGATTTGTATAGAAAATATATATCTTTTGTATGATCAAGTAGAGTACTAAGGGATTTTATTTTAACAGTTTACGTTTAATGGAAATGTAAATTGGTGACTTCTTTGGAATGAGATCATTAAAGTTTTCCTGTATATAATTTATTTTGTTGTTGTTTTTCTATCATTAAAAAATAATGGAAAAGTAAATATGCCGTATTAAAACTGATTTGTTTGATTATAGTAAAGCTTAGCATACTAGTAAACAGTGGCGGCTCATAGTCAAATACAATATACACATAATTTACCGTGAAACAACCAATACATAGAATAAAACTAGTTCGACCGTTTGGTAATCTCATACTCCTACGTTATGATCATTTTTTTTGTGATGATTAGTGGAAACTGTAGTCTATTATACACTGCCGGACAAAAAGTCGACAATGTTTCACGTGATTTTTGCCAACAATATACATTCGTTCTTATATATTCCTTAACAATGTAGCAACGCATGTGGGACAGTCGAATCTACTGGTCTGGCTATAGCTTTTTCTACGGCATACTCTTATGTTATAACAAGTTACTCATAATTCACATTACCTATAATTTGATGGCTTAGAATTTATATTTGACTTATCGACAAACATATTGTTTCATGAAATTGGTAGGTGAAATACAAAAGATTTAAAGTAACTTGACTTGAGGCACTGTTCTTGTGCCTGAGCCTCCACTACAAGTAAATATGGTAGTCATTGAAAATTGCTGAGATTCTCTGTTAAGTGTTGTTACCAGTAGTCGGCTGATCAGGTATATAGGAAAACAGCAGCATCCACTTTAACCTTTTATCCATCTTACAATCATTCCCTATATCATGCACGAAAATTTTAAATTATTGAATAAT
Source organism: Lydus trimaculatus (assembly GCA_037414755.1). Lineage (NCBI taxonomy): Eukaryota > Metazoa > Arthropoda > Insecta > Coleoptera > Meloidae > Lydus > Lydus trimaculatus. The sequence continues at coordinate 28,400 of JAZBGY010000906.1, read as the reverse complement.
GTCCTTATTGTTTGCTCTGGCTGTTTAAGAATATTGAGATAACTTAGAAAAATATGAGAACTTGGAAACAATTAAAAATAACCATTGAACGAAATGTTTGACACATTTATTGGTTAGATGAAAAAACATAAGGAATGTTTAGGAACTTTATAAAAATAATACATATAATCGTTAGTTTTATCGTTCTGCTTTCACCTTAATCATTTTTAACTTCTCACTTTTTCCTTCCCCTTAATTTTAGTTTTAAATTAATTCCATTAAATAATTATAAAAAGAACACGAATATAGTTCAAAGACAGAGTTGTCCATGCAAATATTTATTTTCGTGGAATTTTTACGATAGTTACAATGTCACAAAAATATTATAAAAAATAACAATGTCGCGTACTTATAACAAGAAAAAATTCTTAATTTCTAAAAAGTTAATATTATTTTATATGTTTTGAAGTTTTTGTTTGTATATACTGTGTATTATAAATGATTTCTCATAAAATCGAATATTTAATAAAAATCATAATTCTTGAAATAAGTGCAGGGAAATGATCAATTTAGTATTATTTACAATTTCATCAAAAAGCGTAGGATAAATATTAAATAAATTTCAAGTGAAACTAAATGACTTCACTCATACCAAGTTTGTGTCAATTTTAAAACGCCATAAAGATAGTAAAGCCTGTTCATTAAAGCGTTTTTTTGAAGTGTTATACCTACTCATCTCATATATGAACTTCACCAAAGCCAAGAAATATTGGCTATTGAATTTTTATATTTGTAATCCGTAATGTCGAAGATTTAATTACTAGAGCGGTTAAAGGACATAGAATAATTGGAAGTATGATATTAATGCTTTTATTGGTGTACTTTTAGTTATTATTTCTAAAGTAAACTCTGCCAGCATTCTATTTCACCAATAAATTAATTTTATCTAATTAAAAAAAGCATGGACTTCAATCTCGATCTTTATTTTTAATTCTAAATATTTAATAGTGGCTAGTATCATCAAACATTGCTCCCAAACATATAATTGTGTGTGGTTTTATGAAACTTGATTTTGTGTCGTTGAGCTTCACAATCGAATTTATACAAAACTATAACGACTAACATTGTCGATCGCCTCAAATTGATGGAACTAACTGTAAGTCGATTTTAAATCTAACCGAAACGATTTGCAGTCAATCAACCGTGGATTGTCTAGTTTTCAACTTGTATTGTTCTCACACAGTTGTCTAATAAAATTGTTCCATTAGTTGTCGTGTAAATTGATGATCAACAACTTATTAAAGACTGAAATCTTTAAATTCTTTATACTTCTGACTTGTGTTACTATAGTTTTTCTTTTACTCAACGTTTAATTGAAAACTCTTAACTAATGGAAAGCATAAAACAATAAAACAAAAAATTATTCTTATCAATAGACTGTCTATGCAACATACATATAAACTGCAATCAAAGTAAATAAATATGTACTACGACGTATTTTTGTACATATTTACGGAATCTGTACACAAAAATGGTCATTGCGACGTTGTCATGGTCTACGTACTTCGATCAAAGCTATCGTATTTATCAATTATCAATCAGAATACAAATATTCTATAAGCCTCATAACTAGTGTCATGAGGACCTCTCCACTGTTTCTTCGTTCTTATGGTCACCTTGTTTCATACATGAGGTCTTCTATTGGAGAATTAACGAAGTCTTCGCTTATCAAGAGGGATTTACTATTGACTTAAATTTCTGGATTGGCGTTTTTGTAGAGATCAGTGTAAGAACTTAATGGCACAGTTCCATAGTTTTGTACCCTAGATTCAGATAGGTTTTATTATAGTTTTCTAAATTAGTATTTTATACTATAGCGATAATCGTGATTTTTGTGCGATTAACCAATATAGTTCTTCCTCTCTAAAATTTAACTGTTTCTTTTATTAACCATATGACTTTTCTTGTTGAACTTGCCGTTTAAATGTAGTCCCAAAAATCTCTTTTGAGGTAGTTCATTCTTATTTAAACAGATTAGTGGACACTATTTTGCGTGTAAAGTAAAAGTTACATGGTTTGGCTTAATCTAGTTTATTTTTACATTATCCTTATATTTTAACTATAATAGTTTTTTGTAGATTTATATGATTTTTGATAGTCGCCAGAGAATGCCTTGATTGTTATATTCGATGTTGTTGACAAATCTGCGACGAGTTTATGATGAATAGTTCCTAAGACACTCTTCATAGGTGCTTCTGATTGGAGAATGGAATATACGATTAATTCTTCTGAATTGTCTACTACTGACTTTGTAATACGGTAATGGCAGGAATTGTTTAATTTTAAAACGCAGCCCACAATGCCGAACTTTATCAACTCTACTAAACGTACAGGAAAATGTAAGGTCGTGTGCCCTGCAAAAATTACAAATTGGTAGTTTTGCATTTAGTCTAATATGTCATAAGATTTTTCAGTTTGATAATTCTTGTTTGTTTACTTGTAAGCTGTTGTGAACTTCGTATTGAAATCGACTAAGCTTTATAGTTCCCACAGCTATTTTAATACATCGACGAGATAAGACACGTGTAACTCCATACAAATTTTACTTAAATGTATGCAGGCAGATATGTGTAATTAGAAAACTGTAAAATAGTTTTAAGCACGTTTTAATTATTCAGTGGTGTTGAAATAATAATACACATTTAGAAAAAAATAAACTTGAGTTGATGATAATACATAGGGGAAACTCGGCTAATTTTGTGATACGGATAAGACCATGATAACATGAAAAAAGGCTATTCCTTTACTAATCCTACGGAGAGTAGAAACGAAATATTGTTCTTCTAATGTTATTTTGTCTTACCCAGTAGTATGTAGGTGTGTAAATAGCTAGTAGGTTGGGACACTTGCTAACATTCCCTAGATAGCAGATATGCATATAATATAAAGAATATAACCTCCACCTATAACAACAAATATAAACAATTTTATAAAAAGATTTTAATTTTGATAACCAAAACCGTCTGTATAGTATAAAAGCCGCTTACAACAATAAATAAATAAAATTCTCATTAAAGGCTAAAACTACTAAAACTAATAAATTGCATTGCAACATCATTCCACTTTGTTACAAGATCGACGTATAATAAAAATTATCTGATTGTGAGGCAAAATACGATTGAAATGATAATTTTTAGTGAGATATGTTGAAATATTTAACGCTAAAAGAATTAAATTTACGCTTTAAGAGAAACAAACTTTCTTTGGAACGCTACAGTTAAATTTACAATTTCAAATGTTTTTATGTTTGAAAATGTTGCAAAAAGATCTACAAGTACTGAAAGACTGTAGTGATATTATTATTTCAATTGGAATTCGATTTATTCGGCTTTATTGGACAAAATTGTTTCTATTTTATTACGAAATATCCAACAAACAGAAAATATTTTATAAAGAAATTTTTTGCTCTAAGTAGCGATAATGGAGATGTATTTTTATTTTTTTTCTCTTCTGTATGTTTGTTTGTTTGTTTATTATGAATAAGGGAATCAGGAAAATTCCCCACGGCTAGAAGACTGAAATGGATTAGAAGTTAAATAAATTATGAATGTCGTCGTTTTTTCCATTTTGGAATCCGTTGAGCAAGCGTTTATTCAGGAACATTACAACTTTATCTTGTAGTTGGTTATACGTATGTATGTGATATTGTGTCTTTATTTGGATAGAGATAAATATGAATACTATATTAATTGCATACGAATACATTTAAGATGTACCTATGTATTGTCTAACCTACTATCGAGAAAAGATTATGATTCTTTGTAATCATATTCTTAGTATTACTCTAAAGTTAACGAATATCTAGGTAACGCTCTATGCACACTATGACTCAACCCTCGGAGCTCCCAACTCTCATCTTGTTTCTTCTAGTTTCAATTTAAATCAACTTAAGAATGTTTTTTGGACATAGAAATGATCTATGGGTAGTTCTATATAGCAAATGGATTTTCAATATTGGTCAATATCATGTATGTTAACTGTCCAGACGCCATGTGAGAATATTTCAGGATTACATTGACAAATTATGTGGGTTTTGTTAAATTTAATAAACAACACGTCATAAGTTTTTCCGATTTTCATCAAACACAAAGAAAATTTAACTTGAACTAACTTGATTATTAATAAGTTTATAAGTCCTGATGTAATGATAAAATCTAACCACAAAGCCGTTCGCCTTGTCTTTGTGAAGTTCAAACAGTGCTTCCCTCGATATATATTTACACATTTTTTTTTAATCATATTTGCATGGTGAGCTTGGTTTTTATAAGATGTCTGCTTTGGACGGCTTAGATAAAGTGAAATATATACACTTTACAAAAACTTTCACGTTGACTGACGTCTGGTGTTAAGTAGAATATAATCTCTGACTCACTGATGAACTTATTTGTTGTCACGTACTTTCGCATAACAAAGTATATATCACATTTTTAAGGCTATTTTCAATACCAACATTTCTTCTTAGAAAATGTGGCTTGAAAGATCTATAAAGAAAGCACGACAACTTGAAAAATTTTAATGATGCTTGGATCTTAGCCAAATTTTGAAGAGTACAAACGTTCAGTTCGACTTTAGTTAACTGACTAGCATAAAATGAATATATAATTTAATCTGTACTTGAAAACAACAAATGTTTTTATATCACGAATATCATGAGACCTCCTATTTGAAAAATTTATGACAGAATAACATTATAACGAAATTTTACTTGATTTACTGTTACATTTAATCAATTTTAGTTATTCAACCCTCTGAAAATTTAATTACTGATGACGTCCTGGGTTAATTTTAGGAGATACATGCAACTATCCGTTGCAAAATCTCCGGAGACTATAGAACCCTAACAAACATTTATATGTAATAGAGACTTCTCAGTTTTGGCGATGACAGTATTGTGGTTTTAGCTGTATATTAAGTAAAGTAATATAGAAATGATTAAAGCGGCGTTTGCACTAGACAACGTTTAGCTATTCTCAATTGTGCAACAAATTAGTTTAAATAAATTTCTATAAATGAAACATTTTAAATCATTTGAAAAGAAATAATAAATCAAAAAAGGTGTACATGGAAATGAACTTGTTATAATTTATTTTCTGCTAGCACTTGAAATATATTGAAATGTATTCGTTTGACACGTCATTACATAAAATCATATACGAAAAAGTAATAACTTTTATTCTTAAATTTGATAACATACATATCGAACGATACCAAATAATTACAAAATTCGTTTTTCCATTAAATTTCGAATCCAGTATGGTGTGAACAAATAAGAAAACAAAAATTTCACAATTTTAATATGTTGCGAAACAAAATTTTTGTATCAAATATTTTTACAGAGGATATGTGCTTGTTTAGTCTATATAAACATACACATTTGCTTTAAACTTTTTGTAAAAGGCAGTTTTAAATCGTTTCGTTATTTAACAAATATACATATGTATTAGATTTAGATTTATTGTCATGTAAGTGAAACTGTTCAATAGTTCATTTAGAAATATTACAATTTTTATATGATAAAAATTATAGGTATGCGATAGTTTTTATTTCAATAACAGAACATAATTTGTTTGGTTTGTGAGCCTGTTCTCCTTATTTGGATAAAACAATGAACAAAACGTTAGTTTAACGCTGCTACATTAACTACAAAACATAAACACAAACGGCTCAGTTTTTCAACTTCACTTTTGAATGAGCCTATGGTTTTTTTTTTTAAATTTGTTTCACCGATGTTTTATAATCATTACTTTAATTAGTTCATTTTTATAAATTTCAAGAACGTTTCTTTCGATCACCTGAAATTCTGTCCCTTATTGATTGTTAATCGTCAATTCACATGACATAATATTAAAGTAATTTGATCGAACTCAGTGAAACGATCAATATGGAAAACATACGGTTCATTGATTGAGAATTATTCCAACTGTATTGAGAATTAAGGTAGACTCGTTAACTTTAGTTGATCAGTTATGTTGAAAAAACTGGAGCTCAATGTATATAAGAATGTATATGTATAACCTCGTAAAGATAAAGCCACAATAGATATTAGATAACTTTTAAATGGCGTATAGATATAATATTGCTCGAAATCTGAATTTTTCTGGATCGATTCTGATCGGTGTCAGATATGGACCGAATTCGCATTTGCAAACACGAATGATGATACAAATTTAATGAAACAATGAATTCGAATTTATGTATAGGTATGTACAGGTATGAAATAAAAGAAAGCTATATCTTCACATTATTATAAACAGGAATTTATTTTGCCTACATACTGCCCAAGTTTTTACTTTTTTATTTTTAAACGCACAACGCAAATTGAACATGAATATTATGCTGTGTAGACTAACTATGTCTTGAAAAAACGATGTGTAAAAAGAATTTGAGAAACCACATAGTGGTAATGCAATTAAATTATCTATAGACCCACATAAATATGGAATTAAAAATTAGGTAGATACAAACAATTACATTTAGCATATATAAGCATTTTATTGAATTTTGAAAATTCTGACTTCTTCATCTTCTTCTTAAACGTATCTTCAAGATGATGAAGATAAAACTGGAGAAAAACACAACAATGAACTACTTTGATAAGATTAAATTAGATTATAGGGGTCGATTGGCGTTCTTCTAGTCTTCCCGAACTGCGACCAGAGCTGATCTATTGTTCTTAACCTTCCATCTATTGATATCCCTCACTTCAGTAGATAATAGAGTCACACTGCCTAGGTGGGTGAGTCTTAGGCGAACTAGGACGTCGCATTTGCATAATATGGGTTCGGAAGTCTCATTGTCCAATTTACATAGTCTGCATCTCTTGATGTCTGATTTGTCCAGTTTTTTTGAGATGGGATCCCACTGGGTAGTGCTTAGTTAAGAGACTCGTTACAACACTTAGTTCGTTCATACTTAGGTTGACAAGCTTTTTAGCATTCTTAGACGAATAGCCAATCAACTTCTTTGCCTATCACATGCCTCGACACCCGAACATCTTTGTGTCCCATTCCCATTCTCTGATGCCCTGCCTTTTGTGGATCTTGGCTAGCCCATAGAACATTGAACCACTTTCTGGAAATAGTACACATCAAACGGTTACCTAAACTACCTTAAAACAGTACCGAACTACTACTACTAAATAAACATGAAACAAAATAACAAGTGCCATATCATATATGATTATAGTCATTACCTTACAATACAGTAGAAAAAAGTAGATTTGTTACTTTAATAAAAACCATAGTTTCGACATACAAAATTTCGTCAAAAACAATACTTGCTGACTAGTGATGGATAAATACACATATGTATTCTATTGTGTATGGATATTACAAATAACTGGAAATTAAAAAGAGTTTGTTTGGTCTGCAAACAGTTTAACTTTAAACAGTGAATCAGAAGTTAATGGAAACCTTTTGCAAAGACCAGAAAAGAAAACATTTGACCCTTGACCAAAATTAAAATGATATTTTACAAGTACATATCTGCTTCATCCATGTATTGTTGGTATTATCATAGCCTTTATCAACAGAAAGTAATATTGCTACATCTCCAATAATTTCACTCATATATACATATGTACATTAATTTTACTTCATAATGATTAAAAAGTATTTTTTTTAATATTGTCAAAGATGTTTCTCCCAAAAGTTACCAAAATCTGCATAATAAAGGGTGTTGCAGAGGGCATATAAAAATAAATGTCTCGGTTTATTAACTTGATTTTGAGCTTTAATTTTTGCCAAAGTGAATAATTTCCTTTCGTTAAGTCGAATAGCCACGGTCATGTTTGTTGAGTCCAAGGGGACGATTGCGCCAGTTTTATCTAACTTAAACATATTCCTTATTATAACTAATTGTAAGTAACTTGTTATTGTATTAATTAGTGTTAATAAGTGTGTTTCTTGTACGAGAGATTGTAGAGAATAGGTTCTTTCATTAATGTCTAAGTTGATGAGTATTTTAACAATACATATATTGTTAGAAGCAATTTAGAAGTTAAGAAGCAGAACTTCTATTCTTATTCTTGTATAGTTTTCTTCTACATTTCTATACTTCAAAAACGTTTCAAACTAATATTATTTTTAAGTTACGCGCACGTTATATATGAATCAGTAGAAAGTTGATCGGGAAAGTTTGAAAAACTGCTGTTTTCTTCTCAACTTCTGGTAGTGTGTAGAAAAAAAGGGAAACTAAGTAACATGCAATAATACCGACATTATTTATAGAGAACGTTAAATCGTACCCCAAGCTACTTCATATAGTAGGAAAGCAGAACGCTATAAATCAGGCAAAATAAAATATTTATTATTGACGCAAACATTCGATCCATAAATGTAAAATATTGTTGAATTTAAATTTATTGGTGTAAGTTCTTTTGCATATATATAAATATATATATATATATTTTTTTTCCTTAAAATTCACTGTAATGTTATTTCATTTCTTGGTCATTTTATATTTTTTAACGAACTGATATAATTTTTGTTAAAACCGTTATTGTAATTGTTCAAAGACGGTTCGTATTTATATTAAATAGATATTTTCGGATCAAAGTAGAAGGTAGATCTGTTTTATGTTATCTTCATCCAGTGTGGGGAGATACGTAATGTATAAAGAAGAGATAATTAGGGTCTTGGAAAGCTTCTTGTGATTCTTTGTCCGATTATTCTAAGAGAAGTCTAAACGCCTAAAACCATTAATCATTTTAGGTTGTGCAGGATGTGGTGCATTATATCTATAAAACAAGAGCAGGGTATTATAAAATTTCTATCCTAACTCTTTCAAATGTTGATCGAACGAACGCCAGTGTCGAAATGTTTCGATAATAATATAATATTATTAATAATTACGATTTTATTTATAAGAAATTGATAGGACCTCTCAGGCCACTTAAATAATGAATGTTTTAAAGTTTTAAACACTTCTTCAATTTTCTAATAGGATGATGGTGATGGTTTACAAATACATATGTTGAACATGTACTCCTGAGTTGCTAATTTTTATAAATGATGACGAAAATTACTTTGCACTGAACATATCAAAGGTTTCATTTTACGTAATATAACGACTTTGTAGTATTATCTAACTGAATTATAAAAGAAACATAATTTGACAAATATTTATCCAGCTGTGTTGTTGAAACGTAACTAAAACGGATCTCATTTTCTCATTTAACAAAGTTATGCTAATTGTAAATGAAACTGAAAATTTAATTGGCATTCTATTTTTGGTTAAATGCAATAGTTTAAAATAGACTAACATAATGAGAAGAATGAGTTTATTTTAATAAAATCCTTTTTTTGTTGGTTAAGTGACTTTTTCTCGAAATTATCAGGAAAAAAACATTAAAATGAAAATTATATTAAATTATACAAGAAAAAGTCAAATAGGTATTTTAATGGCGAAAATAGACAATCTTTAAATTTGTCTGTAGGTAGAACAAGACTGGGAAAAATGTTCTTCATATCCAAACAATGAAATTCAATTAATTATTATCTAATGATAAATTGATCCTAATCTTCATACAAACATATTTTTTTATGCATATATACAATAGCTTTAGGCAAGTATTCTTTATCATCCTTTGATATTATTGGATAAAAAAAATTGATTCGACCAAAGATTAATGATATTAATAAAATGATACATTAACTAATGTCAAATCAATGAATTGTGTCGCAAATTTAAATTGAAACAACATTACCGTAACTGAATAAATTTTCCCATGCGGCTCTTTTAAACTACGGAATGCTTTCTAAAAGATGGATTTCCCGCTTTACCTTTAGAACATTGAGAAATTAGGACAGTTGAAGGAAGTAAAGAAAATGGGTAGCGAAATATTAGGATTTACTGCCATTCTTGACTTGGTCAAGTTAGTTATGCAAATAAGATTTGTTTATAATAGGTGAATTTGTTATAAAGATAAAGAAGAAAAGCCATCCATAAATTAAAATAGTCGATAAAAATACATTTACACAAGCTGTTAACTTCTTATGCCCTATTCATCTTTCGTTGAAGAAACAAAAGGTTAAGTTAGCATAAAACGTGCCTTAGTGGTTTTCATTATAAAATATATAACTAAATAGACTGTGAAAATATGAATTTCTTTTTCAATTGTGATTTGGATCGTTATGTACAGGTTGGAATGGTGTTAAGGAAATTGTTGTATTACAGACAAGCGACATAGTTTTATTTAAAATTGAAACATAAACTATAACTTATTTTCAACCTAGGCCGGCAAACTTATTTCTGTACCGTTATTTTCTCTTTCTACTTATGATGTCTATATACTTAATTATAGCTATACTCGCTAATCTTCCGATATAAATCTGAAGTATTTTTCTTAAAATAAAAGTATAGTTAACTTTGTTATTATTACTTTATTATTTACTCTTTTACAAGTAGTGGGTAAACCTAGCTACATATTTTCAGTTTTATTATGTCAGTGAAATTGTTTATCACCGTTCTCATAAAATTCTTATTTACTTGCATTTTCTTGTTTATGATTTGTTTTAAAAGAAAATAAAGTCATCTAAAGTTGTTTTGAGGAGATCCACCCTTAGGAAAATTATTAATATGCAAACAGCTGCATTATTGGCTCACATAAAATGATCCTAAGAAAATGTATGCGCTAAGGTGCACTATTCGTAAATGCTAACACAAGTATTTCCTGAGTTTAACTTAATACACTACTCTCGTAGGGGGAAACACTGGTTCTCAAGGAAACACCAAACATCTAAAATGTTAATGAGACTTTAGGTGAAAATATGTGACTAAATTACGAGAATCCGTGAAAAGATGTAGATTTGTTAGAACTACTTATGTACCTATATTATGAATGTAAGTTTTCCTAGTTTTTGTTTTACCTTTCAATTGGTGTTCACGCACGTTTCTTTCCTGCCATATACGTCTACTGTTCAATTGCGAATATTAGAGTTTCTAGAGTTGATGTTTATACAATTACTCATACTACTGTTGCAGCCTCCATTTGTTTTGAGTTTTTTTTATTTTACTGTTAATCATTCTTTTTGTATAAAATAGAAATTGTATTCAAAAAATCAATCTATGTTATTAAAATAAATCTATGTTGTTCCAATAACAGTTTTTTTATGTTTATTGTTTTTGTATATCGTGTTATCAAACTCGAACTCTAGAGAAGACTGTCGATCTATCTTTTGTTAGTTATTTATACGTTTAATACCCTAATCAATTTATTTTAAAAAAAATATTCGTACATTTTTTCTTACAAAATATTTATAAGTTCAATAGTTATATCTTGCTATTAATTAGCTTTGATAAACAAACCAAACAATGATTCGTATTTAAATTACCTTTGAAAATTGCTAAGTACATTTCCAATTATCAATAATCTTATTTTATTAGGGATTGCTTATAGTTCAAAGACGTGATTGTCAGCTGAAAGAGAATAACATTACAGTTGGATTCAGATTTTTACCTGTAGATAAAAAAGTGTGCGCTAATAATTCTGAAGTCTTCAATAACGAAAAATAAGCAACAGCATGGAGCTTTGGATAATCTTAAATTGCAGTAACTATAGTCGAGAACAGGCGGTTAGGCTTAGTTGGACTATTTTCGGAAATTACAGTTGGTAATGTCGTGACCAGAGCAGTTTCGTTTCCGTCATAGACAGATGAACTAGACGTGACAACGCAACTGTAAAGTTGAACAGGGCGATACTAACATTTTGGGTAGAATGCTTCAAAACTAAGGAATGATGGTTGGTTATCAAACAGAATTTAGATTATTGCTATCAACATATTAATGAATAAAACGTTTCACACTTGTGACCAATCTATATGACAAAATCACGAAACATATTAAAAATGAAACTATAGTTAGATTCATGACCTTTACATTAATTATACAAGTTTCCAACTCATTAGGTCTTTCGTCAATTAATTTTGTTGATTTACAGTGTTTAGTGGTGTGGTGGCTATACTATACACGATTCTAAACGATTAGTTTGTTGCAGTACAGAAATATAAGACAACCTATGTCTTTTTCAACAATCAGATATTATTTATTAAATAAAACATCTACGAATGTAGTTGATCAACTAGGTCAGGTCATGGAAGTCTGTTACCCTTCACTTTTTACACATTTATCATTTAAAAGCCAACGTGTTGATAAGTTCGGCTAGTTGGACATTATTAAACGTAACGGGTCGCGTCACTTTAATTCATAGTTTATGTCCGTTAGAATACTGAACATTCTATAATTGACACATTATATCTGAAAATTAGTCGAGCGTTAACTTACATATTTTACATTTATATATTTCGCGAGCTTTATTTCGGGCGTCACTGCATTTCTATGCCAGTTTCATATTATTTCCATGATTTAAGATTAGATGATAAAGTCGATTCGTTTTCTCTATTATTTGATATTTTACTATACATTTCGATATATCAAAGCAACAGAGAAACAATTTAAACTTGGCTGTCTTGGAATTTATTTTTAAAATCGCACACCTTTTAAGTTCTGTATATTTTAGTCGTTAATAGAATATATTTACAAATGGTTTTAAAATGTCTCACTGTTCTTTTGATGTATGTACTACGAGTACTATTTTAATTAAATATAATTGTTATTCGTAAATGAGTACAAATATACTGAGAGAGCAAGTAAATTATATTATATGTTATTTGTTATGGTGTGATCTATATTTTCCACCCCTAATGAAGTGATATAGATGTGTCCACATAACGTTGACAATAAACTTATGAGTTGAAACATAATTGCCCTGGGTCCGATATATTGTTCTTAATTATAGAGTAAGGAAATTTCACAAAAAAATTTAGAAAGGCACTCCCAGTTAGAATAGTCGACTATTTTGACTGTATGCTCAAATAGCTGATTTATTTGCTTCTATCAAATAATTTAGTTTATCATTAAACGTTAGGATCAAGATATAATTTACACAAATAGTACCCGACCTTGATAAATTAGCAGTTATTGGCTGTCATAATTCTTCTCGAAACCTTATCAATTTGATTAGACTGAATTTGGCATTAATTATCAAATATAAATGCCTTCAGGCTTTAATCAGATCATTATTACCAAATTCGGTCTCGCTACATTGATAAGTTTCTCACTTTGGAAAAATTAATCCCCTAATTAATAGTCGACTATTTATTATGATGTTCTGATATTATTATTGACAATGTTACAACGTACTGCAGGAAATCTTAGAATAGAATTTTCTTATGTTTGTCGTTTTGTTACCCTTAAGGAGTTTAAAGACCTTTTTTTCTAATATTAGTTACTCCATTTTTATTGCATTTACTGATTAAACGTCAAGTGGAAATCAATCACTTGCGTTAACAGAAAAGTTGCCATATTCAACATAATTTGTAAATTATAGACAGTATTTGTTAGTAATTTGAATTATGACTTATAGTTTATTATCTTTTATTCCTAACAATACGTTAAGGAATATTTTTTATTTTCTTACAAAAATTACTTATAAATAAGGTACTTACTATGCGTGTATTTTGCATATTTGAGGAAACGATTACTAAAATTATTTTCTTTCGTGTTATCGTACAAATACAAATAAAAATGACAACAGAGTAAATTAATGTTTAGATATTATTACTACCAAATTAAATAAAGTATTGATAAGGCGTCGTCTAGATATCACGTAATGAATTTTGTTACATTTTTCTACCCCCCGACTCTATGTAACACTATGTAGACATTCAATTTTAATGTATACCGCCCCCGCCCCGGCCGCTTACAGTGCTGCAATAATAGGTAACAATTGACATAAAAGATTAATGAAATTTCAAATATTTTAGAGAATTTTTTGTAATTACTTTGGTAACCGTCATAGAAAAGTGGTAACAATCAACTCCTATCAACTTTCCAAGAGAAGAAATAGTGTTATGTAACAATAATAATTAACCCACCCTCGCCTCTTCTAATGCCATATAACTGGACGATCACCCTTTCTACCCCTCACGAGCGTTACGTGGTTTATTGTATGCTAAGGTTCTTTATTATTTTGATTAATGATTTTTTATTTTATTTTTTTTTAGTTAATTTATCCTTATTAAAAAGACGTATATTAGTTTTAATCGAATATCAATAAATATCTACTTGATAAGTCCTAAACTATCAGAGACAAGTATTAATTTAGACGCCGATAGATGTAGTTACTCAAACAATAATAGTGGGTAGTAGCGAAAAGTAAATAACAGCTAAAGCTTTTTAGGTTGCGTCTTGAATACTTAATGGGAGGATGCTTAAAGTATTGTAAGTTTGCGTTTGAACGAATTATTGATACCAAAAGCAACGCTTGAGATTTAAATTTAATATAACTAAAGATATATAGTTTACTGTTTATTTATATTGTTGTTTCAATATTTTTACAGCTTTCTTTTATTAGATAGTAACGTTGTTGTTGACTATTCGCTATATGTTTGTGGTAAAACTGGTTCAATTTAACTTACGAAAAGAATATTTGAGGCGTAGTATTCGAATATATGGTCGGTTTAGCTTGGAAATTTTATTAAATATATGTATTTATAAACACATTCCTCATGGTGGTGACAGACAAAAGCCTTCTTGGGATACGTAATAATGAACACTCTAGCAGGTTTATGCAAACTAAAACAATTAATACCCGAAGAACAATAGCTTAATTATTTAGCAAACACAGCTCTTGTTTAAACACCAAATAGAGAATACTTATTTCTACTCTGAAGTAATAGAGAACTCTCATCTTGAATGCTACCTATTTACTTATTTTAATGTGAATTTTTTTGGTTGAATTTGTATCACTTTGTCTGAAATGAATACTATTGTTTATTGCTTATCTTGTATTGGTAATGTTTTAGTTTAACGAATACCCATTGCTTGCACCTGTTTATGTTGTAGTATTTTGTCGAAGTTCTAAACTAGTTGTGTTTGAATAGGCAGCTATGTTTCTTCATAAAATTGTCTACAATTGCCATTAGCTGCAAACCAATTGTTAACTATTTGCACTACGTTTAATCGAATAATTATAACTGTGAATCGAATTTCTGTACAACTTTACTTTATCAACTCTAAAATAGTTTAATAACATTACTGATCAAGTGTAACATAAATGGTTGTAATCGTTACTAAACAGGTCCAAAAATTAATTATTATGTATGTTTTGTATTAGAAGATGTTACTAACATGGTAATCCACGGGGTAACAATCCAAAAATTGTAATCGTACACTTTGTACGTCTTGAAGTTCTGCTATCTGCTATAAGTTATCACATTAATTTTACGGTTTCCTAAAGTATTTATGAAATGACATTGCTAGATAGTTTTCTATTTTTCTATATTGTCTAGAAGCACATTGTTGATCTAGACTGGCTATTTAAACATATTACACAATAGTCAACATAAAACACACACCAGCTTGAAGATAAATAGACGAGAATTGAGAGATTTGATAATAAGTTTTGAGTCATGCACTTTTTGAAAAAAATAGAACGTATGATAAAAAAGACTGTTGGCAAATTTTCATACTAATTTACACAATCCGGTAAAAAGCTGTTACTGATTTAGTAGAAAGAATAATGTACTTGTTTTATTTGTTTCTTTTTTTTTTAGTGAGATATGGACGACACAAATTTCAGGTAAAACTACTCTAGTTTCATCCGAAAGGGTGAAAAAAGTCAGAATTTATCTGTTTCATTTAAGTTATTTATATCCTGTGTGCATTTCACGTTACTGTATATCTGAATTCCCATAATATTTAACAAAATAAACCAGAATTGAGAAATCGATTTTCCATGTCCGTTGAAACAGAGTGACTGTTTTCGTTTGATTAATTTAATTAAAGCTTTTCTGTTGAAACAACAAATGAAACTATCAATGTATATCTAAGACTTTACTTATCTCGCTGATTTACAAATTATACGTTGAATAATGCAGTCTAATGTTGTTACTTTGTTTCAAATTTTTAGTGAAATATAAAATTCATAGTTTAACTTTAACTTTAATAATAGCCAAATTTGTAACTGGCAAATAAGTTTTCATTAATACCAATAGAATAAGTTAGCAGTCAGTTTTAATCCAGAAATTCTCAATTAGTACACCGCATTTGGATGAAGTGAATAGTTAATCAATATTTATGTTCCATTAAGTCAACATTGCGGAATAGTACTGGTACATGATACATCATATACGAAATGTTCGTTTATAATGTGTGTGTGTGTGTGTGTGGACCATCTTTAGTAGATGCAACTTTCTCTCGGGATTTTCAAAATTTTTACAATTCTCAAATATTTAATCAGTCTGTTGCTCAAGCAACAGTTATGAATAGTTTGTATTGTTTCCGGACCTGATTTTATCACTATGCAAATCTAGATGATTGCTCAGGGGCGTTAAGAATTAAGGGCAACAAGTCAAATTAAATTTAACGATAAAATGCAATTATTGTTGTAAAGGATTTAGCTAAGCAAAATTGGTTTATGAAGAAAGATAATCATATTTTTTTTCTACAATTTTTCTTACTATCAAACAGATAATTAATAAAATTAAATGAGAAATTTTTAAGACTTTTATTGTCATTTAATAATTACATCTATTTGCATGTCGTGGTAAGTACATTACTTCAGGACGATATAGGTACATAACGGTTGTCTTCACGTTTTTTTTTTCAGGATAAAAAGATATCAGTCGTAGTTTAAGATAAGGGTAATATTGCTGTTAATTAATTAATTAATTAAATAACTGTGTCTCATTTTTGAATTATATTCTCTTTTCAAAATAAAAAAATATAGGGCAGAAGCTGACATTCGAAAATTTTCAGAGTGATAAATAGGCAACTTTTTATGTATTAAACCAAGGAGGCATACTATCCTCACAGGATTCTGTGAATGACAAATCTCTACATTTTCCATCTTTCATTTGATAGATAAATGATACTTTAATGTCGAGCAGTCATTACCATTTGTCTTGTATCACAAAACCGAAAATGTTATGATATACTTCTAATTAGAAGCAAATAGACAAATACTTTTGGGAAAGCTGGAAGATAAATGGGTATACATATAGATAATAATGTTTTAAAAAGTTGAGTTAAAAATTAGTAGATATGCATAATCGATTTAT
Source organism: Lydus trimaculatus (assembly GCA_037414755.1). NCBI lineage: Eukaryota > Metazoa > Arthropoda > Insecta > Coleoptera > Meloidae > Lydus > Lydus trimaculatus. The sequence continues at coordinate 11,241 of JAZBGY010000906.1, read as the reverse complement.
GTAAATTCAAAAATGTCTCGGTAATGTTTTTTTTACGTTATGTTTCTGCATTATAAGATAGCAAAGTACAATAAAATAACTTATCTTGTCTATACTATGTATCTGAGTTTCTGTTGTGATATTTATTCTAATATGACCTTAATATATGAGAAAGTACAACTGTCATTTGATATAACATGAAGCCGCTAAATCCAAAAAGGCCAAAATGTTAACTAATGTAACACATTGCCGTACATGATAAACTATTTCCGATAAGTTGGTCTTTCTTTATAAAATTCCTCTCGTTTAAGTCTTACCATGTTCGCATATTGAGTAAAAAGGATCCTTAAATGATCCAATGGTAAGGGTCCTTGAAATTTGTGTTTGTGTCTTTTTTTGTGAAGAAGCAAGCGCTAAGCAGAAGCAGATTTTTATATATTTATTATAAATGGAAATCAAAAAATCTTAAAATAGTCTGTTAAATAGAAACCAATTCGAAAGGACGCATGTAACGGTCATTGTGTCGAATTCACTTCAATATAGCAAAACAATGTCACATTGTCCTGATGAGCAGTTTTCTTAGGTTGGAAAAGAGTAACGACTAAGTGTATTATAGAATGTTTTTATTATTCTTTATATTTATATATAATAAAAAAGCATTTTCTTCATGTAAAGGCATTAGTAACTTGTGTACTTGTACTTCAGGAACCCATAATCAACTGTTATTATAGTTTGTAATCCTCTATTTTAAAGAGCCTTGATGTAAATTAACCTTCAAACTGGAAACACTCCTTCGTTTTAAATATTCACGATGGTAATTTGCATTTACAAATTGTTCAGTTGTGTAGAAAATGTTATCATCTTATTTGAAAAAAGATTTTAATAAATATTGATGAAACCCTAAATTTTGTTGTTAAATAAAAATGAGTGCAATTTGTAAAATGGAATTGCAAGTTCACTATCAGGATAAGGCGTCAGGGTGGCTACGAAAACAACTTAAAATTACGAATCAAAGATTTGATTGAAGAGTTGTTTACACTACATAAAAGGTTTCTATTCAAATAAATCGAAAATGCTTGTAACACGTATTTGCTATACAAAATAGTGAATATGTTATTGTTGCTACTGTTGGTAGAGGTAGGTATTGTTATTTTTGTTGTTTGTTGTTATAAAAATTATAAGGAATTATTGCCATTTGAAGAATTATTGAATTTATCGTTTATTTTATTCGAATTATCTAATTCGTCATTATGACAGCGAATGCAGCGAAAATGATACATGTTTAAAGGCACTTTATTAGATTTTAATTCATATAAAATCTGCGAGGTCTGTTATAATCATTCTATTTTTATTTTTTGAAGCTGAATCTACATTCAGATTAATTTATCTACCATGTTACCAAAAATTTTCATTGATTCGACATATCAGTTTTAATACAAACTCATTATCAGTTGAACTTAGCTATCATATTATACAAACGAATCACTTTTGTTCTTTGTATTATAACAATTTTTAGCTTACCATCACCAATAGTATTATAGGAAAGCACAAAACTGGGCGGGGAACGGATGCTCTCCAATTAAATTGGTGTGGTTTTCATTAGTTGAAAGAGCAATTTGTGGTTCGGTTGCCCAGTTACTCCGGATTATAATTTATATATTCTATTGTTTGTAACTAGTCGCATCACAAGCAATAATTTTACATGGTTAGGTTTATTGAAGATGGTTACACATCAACCGGATTTCCACCAAATTTAAGTCATTGTCATCTTATTTAAGTATTTCTGATAACAGTTCATTGATTGCTATCTGATATTTAGAAAATATATATATATATATATTTTTGTATACGATAAATAATTATTATCAGTTATATTTATAGTACATTGAAGTAAGCTTCTCCCAGTTGTAAAGCCTGTAGAGAATTGTACAGCTTGTAGTTACAAGAGCCGGAGCTAGAGATTTCGACGATTTCGCCACCTGAGGCAATATTAGTAAATGGCGCCCTTCTCCTACATGTAATCACAAATACATTACACCTCAAACATAATCTAAAACCAGGAAACAATGTAATACAACATTATTTTTTGTAGGCTCTCGCACATCTTTCGCCCGATACAAGCGCTTCACTTGCTTCACCTTAGATCCGCATCTGAGTTACAGTTATTTAATTTAGATGTGAGTTCTATTACGAATAAGATTTGGGATTCATGCAATAATTTAGTAGTAAAACAGACTAAATTATAAAATTACACATTGACTATGTTACAATATTAGTCAAATTGGAAGAGCTTGTTCCATGTTTTTGTTCGAAACATTAGTTACACGAACAGTCTGATGTTCTGTAATCGGAACAGATTTGTTAATGTGCCAATATTAAAAAAAAAAGATGGATAGAGATGTGTGTCTTGCAATAAAGTATAATGAAAAAAAGGAATGGGTTTTGGTGACAAAGGGGCACACATATTTAAATGAATCTTTCGGAAACAGGTGATGAGTAAAACAAAAAATCGAATTTAGTAGTTTTTCTCTAACTATATTATTATGTATGAATAGTAAATTCAAATGTTAATCAGAATTAACAAGCAAGCTTCGGGTTGTAATCAACATTGAATTAATCTCTTAAATTATTAGCAACCCTTATATCTGACATATAGTTTTCAGACGTTATATTCGATTATGACTGTTATAATAGATTGAATGCTATTGACCTCTCTAATTATAGGTACACAATCAACTAGATTGTTAAGAACAAATTATCTGTCAAAGAAATACGATACAGAGAATTCCTCCTTTTTTAATATTTTTTGTTCTTTAATTAGTATTGTTATTCATTGTGTATGCGTAGAAATAACAGTCGGTATCGACGAAAATGAGACTGGCGGTAAATATCAATTCCAGTATGATTATGTGATGATGTTCTATGGTTAAACAACATCAAACGAAAAATCTGATCACCATTGTGCATTATATTTCTCTTGAAATTTGCATTTCAGTTTATTTATGGTCAGTTTTTACCAGATTTTTTTCTCTAACAATCAGTAAGTATGACATTGATGAATCTTGAGTATATTTTGCCGAATATTTTAGTTTCTATAGTATCTACAGTTATGTATTAGACTAATGGGGATTTCTAATATAAATAGAATAGATACAAGATGACAATTCGAAAAGGTTATTTGTCTGTATACACATATCATATGTATATTATGTAGAGAAAGAGGATGTAATGGAATGTATTCAAGGTTGAGCTGAGAATAGTTTCACGGATGCCCAAGGATATGTTTGTGGATGAGACAAGATATCAGGCGGCCAGATGACAAAAGTAGCTAAGAGGACACTGGGTAAGGTGCTTCCGGAAAGGAATGCTGAGTTATGTGCCATGGAGCTCGAACAGGAAATGAAAGAGGCTATGTGAGATAAATGAGACCGCCGCCCTCTACAATGGCTGCTACCACTGCCAACTTTACTTTCATTAAAACTTTGTTATAAGATTTAAATTGTAACAGGAAAGTGCGGGTAGATGAATCCTTCTAGGTGATATAAAACCCTTGGAATAAATACATCAAGTGCCAACGACTTGTCGACATAAGAATATTCGTTCTGTTGTTAATTCAAAATACAAAGAAAACCTTTAATATTTCCAGTTAAAATTAGTTAAATATGCAATTATGACAATAATGATGTTGACAAGTTTGTGTAAAATCTGTTAGTAATAAGACAATAGAGTTGTGGGTTTACATTGCATTTGTTGAGGTTTACAGGGGCAAAGACGGAAAATGTGGTTGAAAATTAGTAGACAGGTCGTTATGATAACAGACAAGAGCGCAAGTAGTATATCAAAATGACGTGGATATTAGTTATTTAATGTATGTTGGAAAATAGTAGTTGGAATTGTGGTGGTAATTTGTGCGTGAGTGCGTTGAACATTGCCAGCCTTAAGGGTTTGTATTTAACGCTAGCTTTCAGTCGTCACAACAAAGATAGTATTCAGGAAGTTAGCGACGCAGACATATTGTACTGAAGTTGTTAATGATTGTTTTCAACCACAGCCAGTCATATCAACCTGCAAGTTATTATTCTCAAGACATAGTCTGAGAAACGTATTAATCTCATCAATTGCACCCTTATTTGAATCGATCTACCTATTTGTTAGATAGATTTATATCCTGCCAGCAAAGTATTTAACCGACTTGAATGGCTTTTACAAAATGTAGGTATACTTCTAACCGATATTCAAGACTGCATACAAATGTGAATATGAGCTAAAATACGAATAACATAAATATATTCATTATATAGGTATGAATAAATTTAAAAGCTTTATTTAATAGGAATCGGCTTAAAAATGAATCATTAAAGATACACGATAAGTATTTCAATTTTACAATGAAAATGTTTAACTTTTTTTTCCTACAATTTCTGCGTTGACTTTTACAGAAATTGTTTAAATATGGAAAAGTATTGTTTTGTAAGTAACGATATAAGAATAATATGTGTGGTCACTTCATGTGCAATTAAAATTGATTTTTCTTGTAAAAGTAGGTATTTTAGAAATTTGTTAAACCTGGTTTGTATTCACTCCACAATATATTCATTTAATTAGAATCAAAATTATTTATTCAATAATTAATATTCATTTAATGTTTACTTCTTACATTGCAGTTTTGTATGAAAAATGCAAAAAAATCAAACATCAAAATTTTCATTATTTTTCATTTCTATATTTGTCCGACACTGCCAAAACTTTTATATTATCATTAGGGTGGTCCTTATTTTGGGTATTTTCGAATTTTGATGCTCCCATAGGCTCATATGGTTCGAAATAAATAAAAAACAATATCCTCCAAGTTTCAGGTCTCTATCTCAATTTAAACCCGTGCCGCAGTGCGATGTAAGTTTCCCATCTAAATAACATGGGTATTTTGCCATTGAACGATCAATTTTTTATTCTGGCCAAAATAAGTTTTGAAAAAATTTAAAACTTTGTAGGCTTGATCCTTGTACTAATAGCTATTCCTCAGAATTTTTACAGATTTTTAGCTATTGTAATTTTGAAGTTGCAGTTCTTCAACGCAGGAATCATTTCTTTGAGAAGTCAGTTGTGCTTTTTGCTAGAAAATTTTTACTTCGCTTATTGTTGCCAGTTGCCACTGTAGTATCTGGAAAATCTAATTTCAGTATTCGCGTTTGATAAAAAAATAATTTTAAAGCTTGTAATTTGGAAAATAACTCAACTCCAAAAATGTGAGTAAGTATCTAAATCACCAACCAAACAAAAGTTCTGTCGCAAAAATTTATTTCATCTCACTACAACTCCAAAACTATAAAAGCTAAAAATCTGTAAAAATTCTGAGGGATAGCTATTATTCCAAAGATAAAGTATACAATGTTTGAAATTTTTGGAACAATCACTTTGGCCAGAATAAAAAAATTATCGTTCAATGCCAAAATCCCCGTGTTATTTAGATGGGAAACTTAGATGGCTGTGCGGCACGGGTTAAAATTGAGACAGAGACCTGAAACTTGGAGAATATTGTTTTTTATTTATTTCGAACCATATGAGCCTATGGAAGCATCAAAATTCGAAAATACCCAAAATAAGGACCACCCTATTTATCATATTATTATATTTTCTTCCAGTGATAATTTAATCATATTTCAGTTTATTCGCTTTTTGAAGTAATTATTATATCATCACTTACAGGTTACAATAAATAAATAGAATCTTTAAGTTTGTCGACAGTTTCTGACTAAATATGCTACATATGTTCACCATCAAAATTCGGAATTAGAAACAAATTGATATAACTGTAGTAAACATTATGTTTTCGTTTGGAGAATATTTTAAATTTGTTTGGAACATTTTCGTCTATAACAAATTTGTATGGATGTATGTAAAATTTATGTAGGAAACGGTTAGTTGATATGTTGCGACTTTTCTTTTTTAAATACATTATGTGTATGGTAGGAGTTGAGGGGATATTTTAGTGAACAAAAACTGACATTATTTGGTTGTGATTGATTTATTGTTTCTACATTAAATGGAAACTCAACCTGCATAATTAAAGATTTGAATAAAATTGAAGTGTATTTGCTGACTATAAATATGCATTTTGAAACTGGGAAACACATGCTGTAACGTCTATAGTGTAGGTTGTACAAGTTAGGAATTCTCTTGTGGAACACAACGATTATATTCTCATTGCGTTTAATATGGGTATATTGTGTAAGTTTAAACAATGATTTCGATTGGTTGTCATAGTGATATAATAAAATTTCATATTAATTTCTTTTGTTATATCGAAGCAACATAATCAAATCTAATATAAAAACCATTTGTACATCAACCAAATATCGATAAACGGCCATTTGTATCGATATATTAACGATTGGAAAGTAAAACGAATGATCATAGGTGAGTAACTATGTGTATTTGGCACGTTTGGACACTGTCTACAGTCACGGAGGACTGCAGATTACTCTGCCGTGACGGGATTTTAAATGCCGTTACGAGAACAACTCACCCTACAAGTTGCAATCGGGACACGAAACCATATAAACGGTCCACAGTAGAGTAATGAAATAAATAGTCGACGGTCGATAACATATTATGACATGAAAAGGGATGCCCGGTTACCAATAGCTGGTTTACATGAAATATATTGCTAGGAGTAACGATTTCAAATCTGCTGCTGTGTTCATCATTTTTATCCAGCACTTAGGACTGAACATATTTATAACGTTACTCTACGTATCATGTTATATACATTTATTGACTCGCAAAATGTTCACTCATCTAACGTACTTGAATTTTCGTTATTTATACATATATGTTTATTTAAAATTGTATACATTTATCTACTCGTAAGTTCACTGAATACAAAAGATTGTGTGGACCAAAAATAAAATAAATATTTATTAAGTATAACCTCAATAACTGTTGAGCATTGACTTTTGTATTGCAGATGAATTAGGTTATAATCTAACAATAAGAATTAGCACCATTGGTATATACAGGGTTGGTGGCTCAAGTATCGCAGTGATTTGAGATCTGCATGTGTAGAAAAGGGACAGAAATAAAAGTTTTAAGAACGTGTACTGCCTTTTTGACTACCCCAAGGTACTACTGAGGTGTCACCGTATACGTTCTTAAAACTTTTATTTCTGTCCCTTCTCTACAAAATGTTCGATCTCGAATCACTGCGACACTTGAGCCACCAACCCTGTATAGGTAATAATGCCTCTTGCGTAGTAAATAGGTGAATAACAAGAATGTAGCTATAATCTTTATTTTGAAGATGTCAAAAAAAACTTGTCATTACAAAAATAGTAAATTCTTTATAACTTGTGATTTGTTATCTAGAAAAGGCCAGCGGAAGCGTGCATGCGGGCGCCGTTACGAAGGGGGCGTCGTCACTGGGACACAGTTCATAAATTCGGATTAAAGAAACTGAGTTTTTATTATAAAAACAAAACATTCTTAAAGCGATCAGTATTAAAATAAATAAAGCCGGATACACTGAATAAAAGTTTTATATTGCCGCTTTTTGATCAGCCGGTTATTTTTTATAATTTTCCTCCGCGAGCAGGACAAATGCTCATTAGCAGTGGTAGATCTATCATCTTTGGAGCCAGAAGCTAATAATGATTTGGGGGTTCCTAAGCTAAAGAAAATAACAATTGTATGAAACCTTTACAGTAGAAGCTCGTTTAATCGACGACTACGGAATCAAACACCTGTAGGGCAAGCGGAAGCCTGGATAATACGGATAGATATTTAATCAATCTTTATACCATATTTTCTATTGACATTTTCAACGATAATACTTCGTCTAATAGTATCATACATATAAAAAGTCGGTTTAATCGGCGCCAAACTACGATATTTCCATAGGAAAATCGTGAAATAATCCGTAAGTCGGATAAGTGGCCATCTACTATATTGCAACGCTTCACATTTTAATTTTGGGACTCAGAAAGCGCTTGGAATCGTTATATTTTATTTAATTACTGACAAGGAAGTATTCGAAATTTTAAGAGTTAAGCGTTATTTAATTATTTTTTTGAAATTTGTACTTTGATTGACGAACACTCTGCTTGTTCCGGTTCAAAACAACCTGGTGCGTATTGTGAATAACCTATGTAGAGAAAATTTTAAATTATTTTAGTATTTTATTTATAAAAAAACAAGATTTTTCTAACCCTTAGTTCAAACGAATTTCAACTTTGATTAAAATTCATTTTAATTTTGTTAGCTATTCGACTCGGTGAGAATTCTATAATCTCTGTATTATCACAGTGAAGTAAAGTGAAGTGGTTTGATCAAAATTTGTTTTAACTCTTGAGTAATTTTTGAAAATTCGGGTTCTTAACGATTATCTCGCTTATGTTAGTTCCTTTCCTTTAGCGAACCAAGGTGTGGCTGCTGTATCAAAGTTTATCTAAGAAATTTCAAATAATTAAGAAAAAGCACCTGCATTGGTGACAACCACTGGACTATGTACGGATCTTATAATATATGCTGACGTCTTATAATAAATAAATATTAATTATTGCTGAAATAGAGGTCAATGTGTTTCATTTACATAAAGTTAAGTGGTACATTAATGTCAATCTAACTGAATATTAAATACTTTGGATAAACATTTGATTGAATTTATAATTGGTTTGTTAGGTGTTATTTGCAGAAACAGCAGGATTTTATCGTTGATTGATTATCTATTTAATTATGACTATTCTGATACAGATAACTGAAAAAAAAGCTGATATTTATTGATTATTAAGGATCGATATTTTCGCCTCCCCATAAGCTCGGTTTCGTAATAGAATGGATTAATCTGAATCATAAGTGTCTATGATCTTTTCATCCAACTCTATTTGCCAAATACATATCGGACAGTTTGCATTGTTGTCAATATATTGATTTTATAATGAGAGAAAGATATCTGCAAAATGCGAACAAGCTAAAAAGAAATGAAATATGAGAGCATCAGATACAAGGAAAGCACGACTACAATGAGATTTAAAAAATGAGAACAGTTCACTTGCATATGTGGTAAATTTTTCGAAGGCTTATCACTACAAGAAGAACACAGGTTTCAAATTTTCTAAATTATTTATAATTCTTTTGTTATTTTATAATACATCTATATTGATTAATTTTTGTGTTATACGTTAATATTTGTAATCTTTACGCTAAAAGTTACCATAATTATTGGTAAAACTTCAGATTTATGAGTACGTCACTGACTGAGCATCTAATAGTATCGCCACGCTGAAAAAATTAGTGACGAACGTGCGTTATCTCATTGATGTACTTTAATCTGAGTGACTACTATAATTTTGAACATGCGGCAGTCAAAAAAATCAGACATGGTAAATACTTCTAAAAATCGAACAAAGTCTGCTCTATAAACAAATCTACAACTTAAGTTCAGATTACTAAAATATATGCAATAGCGGTATAGTTTACCAGAGAATCAACTGTTTCACTATTGGTGAATAAATAATAATAAACGATGTAAAAGGAAGTCTTAGCTTTATTTTGATTAAATCTCATGTAAGTTTTACTTCATATCTGGAACATAGTAATAATTCGTTGGATGTTGCAAAATTCAACACCAGCTGCATAGAAAGTAGGGACTGTTATAAACGCACAAACACTCTCAGTATTGGTGATATGAATTTTGAATTCAACACATCTTGAAAATCACATACAATGAATTTGCGTACAATCTACTATCCAATACATGTTTTGAATTCTCCTAAACCACGTATCTCTAGAATCGAAATTACTAACAAAGAAACAGATCAAATTTTTGAATATTTTTGTAAATTTTAGAATTCATCATGAAAACCTCAGACAATCGATTAATGACTCTTTTTCTTAAATACTGTTATATATATATTAAGGTTATTAGCGAATAGTAGCTGCGTGTATAATTTATCAAGAGATCTCAAATAATTGGACAAATAAGATAACAATCGATGTAGTAATGTACCAAATAAATAAACAAATTACTTCCAGCAATTTATCAGTGTGTGTCTTATAATACGACAAACATTTTCTCATTATTAGAAACAATTGTTGCATTAAAATGATTATGTTATGTAATTGCGATTTTCCTTGCTTTTAAAACGAACACAGAAGTCTATTTTTCTTGGCACGATAACTCGTGAATCGACCAGTTGTAGTAGAAACGGGTCCATCATATATATGTGAGTTGAATTTTTTATTTTCTATTTACTGGTTAAGTGACTATTGCAATAAAAATATTTGTTTTCGTTTGCAACGATTGTTAAATCGAATTTAAGAAATCATTGATGTATTATGAACTCGATATGGGGAAAAAAGCGAGGAGACGAAGATTTTCGACCTAAATTGTAACTAATCTAGACATCGAACAGCAACAATCAATTTGGGTATTACATGATATACTAGATGGGATTTTAGAGTATTGTCGTTCAAATGGCAGACATTTGTCACATAAACCCTATGATTGATTTTACTTGCCATACGTCATTATGTATTCACCCATTGTTAGTTCAGCTTACTAATTTCATGTTCATTTATAATTCTTTTCGATTACCGAATTTATAAACAAATCGCAACGATTTACTAAAGCATTTAGTTGTAGATAATTAGATGAATTTTCAATACTGGTTCGTTATTTAGTAAAAACGTATATGTATTTATCTTATCGTCAGTTGTTATTATTTTAGGTTAGAGACATTCAAAGGATTATTAAAAAAACCTCTTCCATCTATGTCCACACATGTATTGTTTTTCCATTTTTGTTTTGTTGAATATAGAACAGTGTTTATTAAAACCAAATGCTGAAAAACCCAATTGACATGGCAGTAGATGTGCAACGTTTTTTTTTTTTTTGGTATTTCACATTTGTCTGTTGTCAATTCATCTATGTTTCGAATGAATGTAAACTTTGTAAAAATCGGACGCAATCATACTTCAAAATTTCGAGAATTCCATTGACGAAAAATATTTGTTAGGCAGTTGTGGAAAAGTAACAGCTAAAATAAATATTCTGAATGCCTTCCTCTACTATATGTGAATTCGTTCTGTATTGACTCGTAACAGAATTTAATGATGGAGATAGATGATGTGTGTTGTGCTAAATCTACAAACACCTATGGACTAGGACAACTTTACCCACTTTCAGGAGGAAATTGAAAAATGACGGACTTATCGACAATTTACTTTATGGTCCTTTCAAACGCTTTTATTTACTCACTACTAGCA
>JAZBGY010000905.1:0-35347 GCA_037414755.1 Lydus trimaculatus | reverse complement strand
AATTCTGAAGAATATTACATTATTGAAGTTAATGCAAGATTATCACGCAGTTCAGCATTAGCTAGTAAAGCTACCGGTTATCCATTAGCTTATATTGCTGCAAAATTATCGTTAGGTATACCATTACCGAAAATTAATAATTCAGTAACTGGCCAAACAACCGCATGTTTTGAACCGAGTCTTGATTATTGTGTTGTTAAAGTACCAAGATGGGATCTACATAAATTCTCAAGAGTTAGTACGAAAATTGGTAGTTCAATGAAGAGTGTTGGTGAAGTTATGGCAATTGGACGGAAATTTGAAGAAGCCTTCCAAAAAGCTTTACGTATGGTCGATGAGAATATCAATGGTTTTGATCCATATCTGAAACCGGTTAATGATGATGAATTAAAAGAACCAACCGATAAACGAATGTTTGTATTGGCGGCTGCTTTAAAACAAGGCTATTCAGTTGATTGTCTTTATGATTTAACGAAAATCGATAGATGGTTTTTACAAAAGATGAAAAATATCGTTGATTATATGACATTTTTGGAAACAATCGATCAATACAAATTATCCAAAGGTATTTTATTGAAATCAAAACAATTAGGTTTCTCTGATAAACAGATAGCATTGGCTGTTAAAAGTACAGAATTAGCAATACGTAAACAACGTGAAGAATTACTGGTGACACCATTTGTTAAACAAATCGATACTGTAGCCGCTGAATGGCCAGCAACAACAAATTATCTTTATCTAACATATAATGCACAATCTCATGATATCGGTTTCGATGAAATCCATACGATGGTAATCGGTTCTGGTGTGTATCGTATTGGTAGTTCTGTTGAATTTGATTGGTGTGCTGTTGGTTGTTTGCGTGAATTACGTCGATTGAATAAAAAAACAATAATGGTTAATTATAATCCAGAAACTGTTAGTACCGATTATGATATGTCGGATCGTTTATATTTCGAAGAAATCTCATTTGAAGTTGTTATGGATATTTATAATCTTGAAAATCCATTTGGTATTATCTTATCGATGGGTGGACAATTACCAAATAATATAGCAATGGATTTACATCGGCAACAAGCGAAAATTTTGGGAACATCACCGGATTGTATTGATGGTGCTGAGAATCGTTTTAAATTTTCCAGAATGTTAGATCGTATCGGTATCATGCAACCAAGATGGAAAGAATTAACAAATCTTAAATCAGCAATTGATTTTTGTGAACAAGTCGGTTATCCATGTTTAGTACGACCATCATATGTTCTAAGTGGAGCAGCAATGAATGTGGCACATTCAAATCAAGATTTGGAAACGTATCTAAATGCGGCTAGTGATGTTAGTAAAGAACATCCAGTTGTTATATCGAAATTTATATTAGAATCGAAAGAGATCGATGTTGATGCTGTTGCTTGTGATGGTGAAATCTTATGTATGGCTGTATCTGAACATGTTGAGAATGCTGGTGTACATTCTGGTGATGCAACATTAGTAACACCACCACAAGATATCAATGAAGAAACATTAACGAAAATCAAACAAATTTGTTGTGCAATTGCTGCACAATTAGAAGTTACCGGTCCATTTAATATGCAATTAATTGCAAAAGATAATGATTTGAAAGTAATTGAATGTAATTTACGTGTATCACGTTCATTTCCATTTGTATCAAAAACATTAGATCATGATTTCGTTGCAATGGCAACACGTGTTATAATGGGTGTTGAAGGTGTATTACCTGTTGATGTATTAAGTGGTTGTGGGAAAGTTGGTGTTAAAGTACCACAATTTTCATTTTCACGTTTAGCTGGTGCTGATTTTATGTTAGGTGTTGAGATGGCATCAACTGGTGAAGTTGCTTGTTTTGGTGAAAATCGTTATGAAGCATATTTGAAAGGTTTAATGAGTACTGGATTTACAATACCGGAAAAATCGATTTTATTATCAATTGGAAGTTTTAAGGTTTGTGATTAGTTTTTGTTAATTATTTATTTATTAAAAAAACACGAATATTTACAGCATAAAATGGAATTATTACCAAGTATGAGGGTTTTACAAAAATTAGGCTATAAATTATATGCAAGTCTTGGAACGGCTGATTTCTATAACGAACATGGCGTTGAGGTAAGTTTATTTATTTATTCAATTATTTCTTATTCAACAAATTCAACATTTTTCTTGACATAAGTCTCGGTTGCATTTTTCTTCAATACACTCGGTTTATGTTTCAAATTTTGTTGATAAGATAATGGTCGTGAATGATTAAATTTATTAACACTATTTGGTGTACGTTGTGATGGTATTTCCCATGTAAATTGTGCTGAATTACGTTTCGGTGTTGATGGTGGTATATTATCAAATATTCCTGATGTTACCAATTTCTTTGATTCTTCCTCCTCTTGTGTTAATATTTTATAAAATTCTAATGCATCCTCTGCAAAACCAGGTGTACCTTCTAATAATTTTGTTAAATAATAGCCTTGTTTTAAATATAATAATGATTGTTTTTCTGTTGATAATTTTCGACTTTTACGAGCGATTTCAATGAAATTCTCAATAAAAAAACGGAGAATCGATAAGATTCTAAAGGCGTCGAATTGTTTCTCACACTCCCACTGAAATTTCAAATAAAAACATTAATTAAAGGCTATGACACACAAAATTGGTGTTACAAGCGGAACAGCAGAATCGTGCGTTTCATTTAGATAGACATAGGCAACTATGGCAGCGTTATAATCGTAGCAAGTCGCGTAGTGGCGTAACGTTGCCTCATTTGTCGACGCTTATCCAAATAAAACATTCTCTACACACACCCAAAAGCAGCTTATTGGTGCCATGTGTATTTGATTGTAAGATAAGCTTTTTTTAAAAGGATAATTTGAAAAAAAAAAAACTGATAAATTTTATCATTTAAAAATTATCCTAATTTCTCGGTAGTAGAAACGAAGTTCATCCATTTTTATTATTTTCCAAACAATCATAGATAAAACGTGATTTTCGTAATCTATTTCGGTATAGGGTTTTGCTTTGTCTATAAAAATTTGCCAAACATAACAAAAAATCAACCACTTGTTGATCTCCGATCACTTATCCTCGACTGAGCAGATGCTAAGTTCTGATATACAGGTTGCGTCAGCCAAGTGAGTACATAGGAAAAACCATAATCACCGCTCTCATCATATCTTTTCCAAAAGTTATAACGAGATATAGAAAAACTAGGCATCCAGATGTGTAAGAATAGGGGCTGTAGACCCTTCCCATCAGTAGCTGAATTCCAAAACACCATCCCCATCCCCTGTTTTTGTCAGGAGCAAGGGAAACATTGTGAAATTTCAGTGGCACATGATCAAGCCAAATGTATCAGACGAAGATCGAAATAAATTCTGTGAAAGAGAGATTTAGGAAACTGAATGGTGGTTCGAATCCCGCCCGACACGACGAATCCTTTCTTCTTTTGTTTATCAATTTGTTATAATTTTCAATTGTTATCATTAGGCGGAATTTTCTTTTTTAATAAATCAAATAAAAATCTGGAATAATCATTTGATTGATAATTAAATTAAGAAATGAAAAGTTTTTCAAGAATTTATTTCGGTCTTCGTCCGATACATTTGGCATGTTCATTTGCCATTGAGGTTTCAAAATATTCCCCATGTTCCTGACAAAGACAGCAAATATTTATCATCTGCTAGGTTGAATTTTTATCTAGGATGGTGTCTACAGTCCCCATTCTTACACATCTGGTTGTTCAGTTTTTCTTTATCTCGTTCTAATTTATGTAGAAAATATGATTATGGGCGGTGGCCACGCTTTTTCCTATGTATCCACTTGGCTGACGCAACCTGTATGTACCTTAGGTACAAGGAAGATTTACATCGGCAAGGAAGGGAAGTTGAACCGGGCCTTAGTTGCTCGATCTTTCCTACTTTCATCAAAAAAATCAAACTAAAAGTTGCGCTAAAACGTTGAATGGTTGATTTTAGGATAATTTATCGCTTGTGTACCTTGAGTGTTCTAAATTGTAAATAATTCTTATCAAAATGTCGATTGAATGTAAAAATACTTAGGATTCAAATATGCCATTAAAATCGGCAAATTTACACAAAAATAAAATGTCTGTACTCTTTACATTATTGATAATAATCTAGTAGGAGGAAGATTAAAAAACTAAATACCGCCAAATACTTACCGTAAAATCGATTGAATCAATTGATTTTTGCCGTTGCAATTTGAGATTCTCTTCTCTTTCCTTTTCTGCTTCACGTTGTTTAATGATTCTTTCACGATTCAAACGTTCATTATGTCGTCTCCATTCAATATCTTTCATTGAATTCAAATCAATTTCGATAATCATTTGTGGCCGTTTTGGACGTTTCACATTCGGTGGTCGTAAATTTTCATTAATTAAATTACTATTAATTGTTTTAATACCTTGATCAATTGTTAAAATTTTATATAATTGTTTTAAATTTAAATTATCGTAAAATTTATTATTTATATAACGTAAATTTCTTAATGCACCCATAAAATAAACAATCGGTGATTGTAAAATATTATGAAAGATACGTTGTGCATGTTTTAAATTTTTTTTTGGTATATTTTCAAAAACATTCTTTTGTCGTATAAAAAAATTGGGTAAATGTCCTCTAGCTAAACGATCATTCAATTTTTCAATTAACAATAAAATTTTCGTACCTAAACGTAATTCTGGCCAATCTTTTGGATTCATTTCACATTCCCAATACATATGATGACGGATATGTTCAATTAATAAACCATGTTGTTTTGTATCCGGTTCAATATATGTTTTAAATAATATAATTAAAAATAGGAAACTTTTTATTTGTGCATGTGACATTCTTGTATCTAGATAACGTTCAGCTCTTGGAAAACTAATCTCCCATTCAATTTCACTATCAGAATTTTCACCGCGTTTCTGAAAATAACCTTTCGGTATTAAAACACATTTCATTGTCATTAAATCTTTAATCATTTGTTCATTTGGCCATAAGTATCTTGTACCGGTCTTATCAATCATTATCGGACGATCATCTCTTAATGAAAATTCATAAGTTTGTTTTGATGGCCATTCAATTGCTATCGATGGATAGATTTCACATGGTATTTTATTTGATTGTTCATCATTGATTAAATTACAAAATATTGTTCCGGGTATTGCTTCAGCTGTATTAATTTCATTCGCATTGAAACCAAGTGTTTGCCCGAGTGAATTTGGAAAGATTGCATTTTGAAAATATGTCATAAAACCATTTGAACTAATATACGATATTGTTTCATATAAATCATCTTTATTTTTAACTTCTTCTATATAGTTATCTTCATCATCCAAATCCAATGATTTTAGTTGATATTTTTTTACTTTTCTTGTTGTAAAACATATTTTTGGTAATGTTGTATCATGTTTCTCATAATTAACAATATCTAAAGGTTTCGGTGTTTTAACATCAATTATCTTGGAATAATCATAACTAGATTCGGATGAATCATCTGATGTTGATGGTCCCGGTTGTGGTGATTGGATTACATTACGATTTTGAAAATTAAAATCATTCCGTTGCCGTATTTGATTATCGATATGTCTTAAACGAACAAAACCTATAAAATCATAAAAGAAAGAAAATAAATAAATCAAACAAATAATTAAATAGTTTACCATGATGTCCGGAATCTTCAATACAAACTTTATAACTCGGCTTATCAATATCGATATATTGTAATTCATCAATTGATTCAATTACTTCAATATTATCATTAATAACATATAGACGTTTCGGTGCTAATGGTTGGGATTTCCATTTATTTGTGCCATGTGTACGATAAAAATCAGCATTATTATTAATATTTTCGAATAGTATATCTGGTGTTAAAAATTCGGTTGTTTCCTCTTTTAATAAAATTGGATTTAATGTTTTCTCCATTTCTGTACCATTTGAATGGATTAATTTCTGTTTCTCTCTGATAAGGAGAAATTGGAACATTTTTACAATTATTTATTATTATTATTATTATTTTTAAATACCTATATATAGATAATGATGATTTAATGATTAATCATTTGATTTAGATTTTATTTTGTTGAAGCAATCAAAATGTTCGATTCCAATAAGTTATTCCCGTGAATAATTCGATCAATGGTCGATTATTAAAACTATTCATTATCGAAATTAATCTATGAAATAGGGTAATAATAGTTTTATCAATCTGTAGTAAAGTTACAAAAGTTATAATCAATTTAAACTGATAAGATCAATACAGTAGTTATTTATTTTTTTTTAAAACAAAAATTATCTCGACTCAAAATATTGTTTGATTATTCGTAAACAGGAAATTCCATCTTACAAATCAATAAATAATAACAAGCCAAATGGGCTGATAGTTTTCTATCTAATGCTTGCTATACAGATTATTATCGATTCTATAGCTCGCATTCGTCAAAACTTGATCAAAACGACGAACAAAGATTAAAAAAAAATGATGTGTGTGCATGCCAAAAACGCGGCAGCGATGCTATCCTTAAAGCGAATCACACTGCTCAAAGCAATTGATAGGTGGGCTTCATAAATTCTTGGACCCTCAATTCAGATCTGTAATCACATTTGATCCAGCACGTGACATTTTTAAGATACAGATCTCCAAATTTTTTCTTAATTATTTCTTTAGATTCAAAGACAATAATGGTTACTATTTACGTATGAGCACGTACATCTTTTGGATCAAAGCGTCTTTCGGTTAGAGTGCGTTAATAACATACTACCGTCTACTACTTATCGCACTCTCGGCTCGGCGGCAACGTTTGCGCTGTTTAGGCATTTTAATCGTTCGTAAAGGCAATTATTACTATTTACGTAGAAACGCGTGTATTCTTTGTATCTAAGCGTCTTTCGGCTAGAGTTTGGTAATAGCAGGCCGTTTGCTACTTTTCAGACTCTCGGAGGCAGTGAGTGCGCTGTTTTCCCATTTTAAATGGGCGTAATAGGTGCAAGTATAGTATCAGTTCAAATTCATTTCACTGAGCTACAGCACAATCTGCTCAAAGCAATTGATGAGTGGACTATATAGATTTTTGCCCGCTGATTTCAGATCGGCAATCCAGCACGTCACACTTTTGAGTTACAGGTTACAGGTGTCTAATTTGTTCTTGACTAATTCATTAAATTCAAAGAAAATTAATATTATTTACAGAAGAACGAATGTATTGCTTTAGAGGAAACGATCAACCAAATGCTTGAATTTAATTCTATTGGAGTGGATTTTTGAAAGAAATACATCGGTCGAACAAGTAATAACAAAATCGGAGCTATCTAATATCTCATCGATGTTGCTAATAGTAACGTAAGATAAAAAAATTTTGCCAACCTAGGCTGGTCACTAGTAGGAAAACTTACATTACCGTACTCCTACTTTTCCCACTGGTGATACAATATACCTCTTAAAAAGAAACGATTCAAGAACAAATATATGAATTAGTCAGAAGTGAAATTATTGCAATAACATGTTCGGCGTCACGTGCCGGATTAAACCTTGTGGGGGCCTCTAGGCGAACGAAATCTCGGGGCATCTTCCTTCCCAAATGATCTCCCTATGCTTACATTCGTAATTTTATCAACCCACAATTTTAATAAACCAATATTTTATTTACACAACAAACCTAGGCTGAGAAATGCACGTTTTGCGTACCAAGAGAAAATTGCGGCCTTGGTCAGCGATCTCGAAATGGCACAACGCATTTAGCAGCCGAAATGTATACCTACAACATTTTTCATGCAACCGTAAATAATTCGGAAAAATTTCCCGAAACTGTCGAATTATTTGATATGTTGTTTTTTGATTCAATTCATAGTAGGTAGCGGCCGTAAAACTAGTTTTACGCCCATTTCCAATGGCAGCCAAGACTAATTCCAAAAAAAAATGTAAGTATTTTATGACCTGAATTTCAGTCAACTGCTGCGGAAAAGTACTTTTAGATCGGGTAAACGAAAAAATGTTATCATTATTAAATACAAATAATGAAACTTATATCTATAACTACTGCATGTGGAAACTAGTGACAAATAAAGGCACGATGAGGGTAAAAATTGTCCACCACTGTCTTTTTAAAAAATCTAAAAGTTTGATTGTAAATTTCTTTCAATATCAAATCAATATTACGTTATCCATTGTCGCGGGGTCTCTAAGAGGCATTGGCCCCTAGGCTGCCGTCTACTCTGCCTAATGGTTAATCTGATAAAAATTCAAATGATCACCGATTTGTGTAGCGATACGTGATACGTGATACGTATACTTAAATTATCACAAGTTTTTTTTTTTCGTCAAATATTACTTCAATTAAACTCGGATATGTATTTTTCAATAATTGTTTAAATAATATTAATCTTCTTGAGTTTGAGATAATTGCCGCACTATTGTTTAAAATTGGAGACATTTGAACAGGTGATAAATTAATCCGTATATGTACTTCTCAAAAAAAAAAACTGTACGGAAAACTACCGACGAGACATGGATTATTCTACCATAAATTCTTACTTAAACCGAGTTTAAATATAAATCCGTATTTCTTCTTAACGTGCTTACACTGTACATGAATTTCTGGCCGGATAATCCACCTAAAAACTCGCTTAAAATGTGTTTAAATTTGATCAATTGTCAAGCAGCAAGTTTTTCACATTACTGCGTGTTTCTTTTAGTTGTACATTTTCTGTCTGATAGATAGTCGACAAAAATGTTCATGTCTTGTGGAAACACAGTTTCACGGAAATAGTTAGGCTGTAATTTTTACAACAACCACCGATTTCATTGTGATTTACAACAAAATGAAGGCAAAAAGTTAAAATAGCGTAATGAAAAACCTAGCGTTTAATATTAACAACAAAAACGTGGAATTTTTTTAATAAATAGAGGTGATTTATGTGTACTTTTTTGGAGCGAATAATCACCGATAACAGATTGATAATAATGCCAAACGTTTCCTAATCACCTGATTAAAAACCCAAATAAAACAATGCATAAAATGGATGCTAACTTAGAAAAAACCCAGGATATTTTCTATGTTGTTAAGTGTACATTTCCAATTTTTTCTTGAGAATAATGACAATAAAAGAACTATCTCTTGTCAATCATTATCTACCTTTTTAAAGTTTACTTAATCCTCTTTATAATCCCCTCTAATCTTAATTTATAATCGCTAAAAACAATAGAAAATAACTTACTTTTCATAATTCTCAAAAAACATCACAGATAACAATAAATTATTTAAAACAAACACCTCCGGCATTTCTTTCAATTCTTTTCGCAATTTCTTTATTTCTTGTTCATCATAATAATTATTCGATACAACACGTACAGTATCTTCAGATTCACCATCCGAATTGTCTCTTCTTTTATTATTTTCAAGATTAAGTTTTTTGATTTTTTTCGAATTAGAACCACCCATTTCTTTAAAACAATAACAACAACAACAAAAAGAAAATCAATTAAATTGCACTAACGCAGCCATACAGTCTATTTTTCAACATAAAACCTACACAACTGACTAACCAACAATTATCTGTGCGTTATTTAAGTGTTTCATTGATTGATTTGTTCGAATTAAGATAAAGATAAAATTCTGATAATTGTCGTCGATATTTTGATAATATATTATGGAATTTTGTTTTAAAATTGCAGGTTGAATCAGTACAATGGACTTTCGATAATTTTAGTCAAGGCGAATTAAAACATCTTGCTGAATTCTTATCAACAAAACAATTCGATTTGGTTATTAATTTACCGATGCGAAATGGTGGTGCTAGAAGGGTTTCATCATTTATGACACATGGTTATCGTACAAGACGATTAGCTATTGATTATTCTGTTCCACTAGTGACCGATGTTAAATGTACCAAACTTTTAGTAGAGGTGTGCTTTATTTTATTTTAAGTTTTTTAAAAATTATAAATTGGACCATATTTTTTAGGCTTTACGTTTAATTGGTGGTAATCCACCAATGAAAACACATACTGATTGTATGACATCAAGACAACTAATTCGATTACCTGGTTTGATTGATACACATGTCCATGTCCGTGAACCCGGCGCTACACATAAAGAAGATTACGCATCTTGTACAGCAGCAGCTCTAGCTGGTGGTGTTACATTAATTTGTGCTATGCCAAATACAAATCCACCAGTTGTTGATAAAGAATCACTTTTATTAGTTAAGAAATTAGCAAAAGAGAATGCTCGTTGCGATTACGCAATCTATATGGGTGCTTCTTCAGATAATTATACAACAATTCCTGAATTAGCACCAGAAGTTGCTGGTCTTAAAATGTATCTTAATGAAACATTCACTACATTAAAATTGAATGATGTTAATATTTGGCGTAAACATTTAGCAAATTGGCCAAAAAAAGCTACATTATGTTGTCATGCTGAAGGTCAAACAACGGATGCAATCATTTTGAAAGCAACGTTAGAAAATCGTCCAGTACACATCTGTCATGTGGCACGTAAAGAAGAGATTTTAACAATTAAAGCTTGTAAAGAGAAAGGTTATAAAATTACATGTGAAGTATGTCCACATCATCTATTCTTATCAACTGATGATATCCCGAAAATTGGTGCATCTAGAGCACAAGTACGTCCAGTTTTGGTTTCACCAGAAGATCAACAAGCACTCTGGGATAATTTACATGTAATTGATTGTTTCGCTACCGATCATGCTCCACATACAATTGAAGAAAAAGATGGCCCTAATCCACCACCTGGTTATCCTGGTTTAGAAACAATCCTACCATTATTATTGAATGCTGTACATGAAGGTCGATTAACACTTGACGATATCATCAATAAACTCCATCGTAATCCGAAGAAAATCTTTAATCTACCAGATCAACCGAATACTTATATTGAGGTTGATTTAGATGAAGAATGGACAATACCGGAAGCTATGCCATATAGTAAAGCAAAATGGACACCGTTTGCTGGACGTAAAGTAACTGGTGCTGTACATCGTGTTGTTTTACGTGGTGAAGTAGCTTATGTTGATGGACAAATTCTTGTACAACCCGGTTTTGGACAAAATGTTCGTGATTGGGATGTTAAGAATATTTTCTCAACACAAACACAAATTGAACGACCGATATCACCAGCTCCTTATTTATTACATCCGGAATATAATGATGGACAAACAAATGAGATTTTTAATAAATTATTAAATGAAATACCTAAAGTACATTTTTCTAATGAAAATGTTTATGTAGATGGTCGTGATAGTCGCTTATTAACATCACCATTACCACATACAGGTCGTTTAAGAACTGAAAGTTTCTCTGAAACACATCAAACAAGTCATAGTTTAACTGGCAAACATATTCTATCAGTTGATATGTTCACTAAAGATAAATTGAATGATATTTTCAATTTGGCACAAATGTTTCGTGTTGATGTTATAAAAGAACGTCCATTAGATCATGTTTTAAGAGGCAAAGTAATGGCATCAATTTTCTATGAAGTTAGTACAAGAACTAGTTGTAGTTTTTCAGCAGCTATGCAACGTTTAGGTGGTCGTGTTATCTATATGGATGAAACTAGTTCATCTGTGAAAAAAGGTGAAACATTAGAAGATTCAATTGCTGTAATGGCTGGATATGCTGATGTTCTAGTTTTACGACATCCATCACCTGGTTCTGTTATGAAAGCATCACAACATTGTCGTAAACCATTGATAAATGCCGGTGATGGTATTGGTGAACATCCCAGTCAAGCATTATTAGATATTTTTACAATACGTGAAGAGATCGGTACAGTTAACGGTTTAACAATAACGTTAGTTGGTGATTTGAAGAATGGTCGAACTGTACATTCATTAGCACGTCTATTAACACTCTATAATGTGCAATTATGTTATGTTAGTCCACCGTCATTAAAAATGCCAGGTCATATAACGAAATTCGTTGAATCTAAAGGTATTTCACAAAAGGAATATAATAGTTTAGAAGAAATTCTACCGAATACTGATGTTTTATATATGACCCGGATACAAAGAGAACGTTTCTCAAGTCAAGAAGAATATGAGAAAGCTTGCGGCCATTTTATTGTAACACCGAAATTGATGACAAGTGCTAAAAAGAAGATGGTTGTTCTACATCCATTACCGAGAGTCTTTGAAATTAGTGCTGATTTTGATTCGGATCCAAGGGCGGCATATTTCCGACAAGCTGAATGTGGCATGTATGTACGGATGGCGCTTTTAGCTATGGTTTTAGGCAAATGTTGACGTAAAATTTATAATCATCACTTATATTTGTATACTCAATTATTACATCAGTCTTTTTTATAATAAAATCTTTAAAAATAAACAAAAATATACTATACAGATCTATATATTGATAACATTGATAATTTAAACAATTCCATTCGATGATGTCGATGGTTCTTGCATTCTATCCACAATTGTATGTTCATCATCCCGTATTGGTCGTCCAATTTTTGGTATTTTCAAGCGAACGATTCGTTTTCTTCTTTGTTTGCTTTGTAATTGTGACAATTTCCTATTTTCAAATTTTTTTTTTGATTATGTTTATCAATCATTTATTTGTTATAAAAACAAATACTTACTGTTGCCGGCAATCAATAAAAATAGCAATAATAAATAAAGATGTTATGATTAATATTGCTGATATAACGAAAATAATTAATGTGCCAATTTGAGTAGTTCCTTCGATCACTTCAGGACTGCTTGTGGATTGCACATCTAACAGATCTAGAAGATAACAACAAAACAAAATTTATTCAAGACTCTATTCATCGATACAAAACAAATTACGTAAAGTCCTCGTGTTTTAGATTAACATAATATGGCCCACTTCAAATTTATTGATTTTTTTTTTTAATTTTTATTAGAAAAAAAATTCCTGCTCTACTTGAAAAAGTACAGAATAGATTAACGAATTTTGGTTTTTTTTGTTTTAATTAAAATTTCACTTGTTGTAATTATATGATTGGATGTCTTTTGGAGTGTTTTATTGTTTAATCTCAAGTTCACTGGAGAAGTACCAGACGAATCAATTCGAACTTGAATATAGAAGATTCACATAACGGACGAATTAATTGTCTTCTTATTCAAGTTTTTGATGTGAAGTGGATCTGACTGAGAGGCTCATTTTATAGTGAATCAATTAGAATTAATCAAAATCAATCAAGCGTAATGTTTTGTGTTATCGGGTTTGACTGATTCTTACTTGTTTAACGCAAAATCTGTCATAGTTCACATTTCATCCGGATTGATTGCGATTCAAGTAATATTACAAAGAAAAAAACGATCTCATCACCACTTATAAAGGATGACGCGTGTGAATCTTCTTCAGTCAGATTTAAAGATTAATTTCCATACTTGGCCTAGTTATGGTTAATATAGCGAACTACAGTAGTAAACTTTCCTAACCTAGGTCGGCAAACTCTTCGACCATACGCCTTTTTTTGACAAAACAAAATTTGAGATTTGGCAACACTACCTACCACCTTCTTGTACAAAATCGTGTTATATTCTAACTGTACTTTGTCCAAATGCTAAATTATGCATCAACACAACTATTTGTGTTGACAGACCAAATTAGAGTTAGTTGCGTATACTTCAACATTCCTTATTTGATGCCAATTGCACCATCTTTGCGAAACTGTCATATTTATTCAGTACAGGTAATAATTGCATAATTCTATAATTACGTAACAAAATTACCAACAAACAACACTGCTAACTAATGGTTCCACAATTTGAAAGTTACAGGTAAGAGAGCGTCATTTCCGGCACCGCTTTACAACCGCATCAATAATAAGGGTGAAACTTTCTCTTCTTTATGAAAAGATTCCGCTAATTATTTATAAATTATTAACCTTGAATAAATTGCAAAATTATAAATATTACTGTTCTCGGATATGTTTGAAAATTATATACCACGAATTGTATTTATTTATTACTTCTTATTAAGTTTCATGACGTAAAACTTGATTATAATGAATTGAAATTGACAAAAATCAAAGTTCTATAAGTTAAACGTGACATTCTTTGAATGAATTAATCGTAATATCAATAATAAATCAACATAGAAAATCAGGGTTTTTCCAATTATTGCAATTTTTAAACTTTTAAGTTGAGAATGACAAATTGTCTTTATTTACCACACAAACCATATCTTTCTTAATTAACAGTTTCCGGTTGTATTCCACTGTTAATTTTAGTAAAGTTGCAGTTAAATTCATCTCCAAGGGCTAAATTAGCTGAGACATTCTATTTGACTACTATTCCTAGTTATTCTAATTTAACCTACAGTTAGTTATTCTACAATTAAACTAACTACTGTTTTAAAGTTTTTATCAAATTATTTGGAAAATTGATAAATTAGCAATTATAGACTAGATTAACTATATGGTTCTTATCTTTTGTTTTATTGTGCTAATAAAACCTAATCAACAAAGCTAACAATTGGCGATAATTTAATTCAAAATTTGATAAAATTTACTTATTTTATTGAAATGAGAGGACTTTCTAAAACTAGACTACCGTTAAAATCCCAATTTCACTTTGAATAATACAACAAATCAAGTGAAATTGTTTATTTAAATAATTTGTATTTATTCTTACCATCATCCATCCATGGTATATTATTGTTTTTATTAAAATCCATGCTTTATAATACCAATTTTACCCTCGAAAAACACACAAATCTAACAATAACTGATAAGATCTACAACAGATCACGTCATTTTTTTTTATATTGTTTTATTTGATTATTTTTAATTGATAATACTAGAAATGAAACAGTAGGATAACACACGTATTGTTATAGTTTTAATAGTGACGTGCACACGTTTACACCTAGATAGATTAGAGAGGCGAATGGTGTTTTGAGGATTTTATGTTTGCAATAGAATTTTTCGTTCGAGTGAGAGAGAAAGAGAGTGGGGCAAATTGGCTGGTACGATTGGTACCAGCATCAAGTCGAAACTGTTTTATTATTATTATTATTTAAATAAAAAAAGATTTCCGGCTCTTTCACATGTTCCAGGTATAAAAATATCAAGAAGTTTGTTGTATAGAGACTGGTTGTTAGAAGATCTATAATGATGTAAGAATCTTTTCCTGTAGAATTTTTGTATTATTCCTTGAATAGTTTAGCGTTTCGTTCAATTTCTACAGAAATAAGTCGTTGAGTCAATCTGGTATGACTATACTGAAGAATATTAATCAGTTGTCGTTGTGGTGGGTTTTTATCATTATTTTGATAAAAAATAACGCAAAATAGGATACATTTTGCTAGAAAACACTATCATTTTAGGTTTTATTATTGTCATATTGATAAAATAGGAAATTTTCCATTGATTCCTAGGTTAATTTACGTAAATGTGAAATTTAATTATATTAAAAATGCACAATGCTTACGTAAATTTTACAATGTTTTATTTAAATTTCAATGTTGATTGAAAGTTTGGTTAATAAAATAACAACAAATTTATAGATTGCTATTCGAGGTCGCGATTTTTATATGTTTCATGGGAATAATAATATGCCACACGTGTATAATTTACCATGTATGTTCAGGTTTTTTTATGTAGGTACAACATTGCAAAAATGATTGGTAATATCTTTATGTTGAAATTACGATAAAAATAAACGATTCATCCAACAACTAGTTTTCTATAAAACAAACAAAAAGGAAGGTATTGTCCTTGTTGTACTTGTATAGTTTTATTTAAAATTCCATTAATATATTTTGGAGTCATGTGAAGAAAGAAGGTGTGATAGGTAGGCTGCTGCGGCAGGACACCGGATTTTTAGCTCTGATTCCTGCCAACAATTTCACATTGTCTTATAATTTATAGCTTAGAATTAGGTGCAAAATCTAATACCTACTGTTTTAGTAGTTGCATAAGCTTAGCTCTGATTCCTGCTAACAATTTCACATTGTCTTATAATTTATAGCTTAGAATTAAGTGCAAATCCAAATACCTATACAGTCCTAGTAGTTGCATAAGTTACTCAGAACACTGTTTTGGAGTTATGTGAAGGAAGAAGGTGCGATAAGTATGTTACGGTACGAGGACGCCGGATTTTTAGCTCTGCTTCGAGATCTAATCATAAACTACCTTAGATTTGCTTTAACTAGAGAATAGTCTTGAATTAGGTGCAAGTCCAAATACATATATAGTCCTAGTAGTCGCATAAGTTACACAGAACACTGTTTTGGAGTTAGGTAAAGGAAAAAGGTGAGTTAGCAGGAGCGAATTTGGTTGTGGTGCCGCCCTAGGCCTGCTCTGATATGCCTCTCCTCTTATAATGTCAGCAAATATAGTATACAAGTTGAAACATTTCATCTAGGAACGTAGGAGAAACTACAAGAATCGAGACAGTCTTATAGCCTTCGTCTGGACTGAAAACAGATAGCTCGTAGAATATTTGTAAGATTACCTACCCTTAAGACTGTCCTATTTTCTTCCATGTTCCTACATGAAATGTGTTAGACTGTAATAATTTCTGAGTAGTAACAGTGAGAAAGAAAGCTATAAAAATTGTTCTCAGAATCGACAAAAAACTCACTTAATTTTGAATTTTTAGCGCCTCCCAACTTTATGTCACTTTTAAAATTTTAGTTGCTTTTAAAATTTTAGTCACCTCCCAAGTTGTGCCGCCCTACGCCCGGGCCTCGTGGGCCTAAATCCTTCACTGTGCGTTAGGTACGTTACTGTAGCAAGAGCTCGGATTTTCAGCTCTGGTTCCTACTAAGAATTTCACATTGTCAGCATCTTATCATAAATTACCGTAGATTCACTTTAACTAGAGAGTAATCTAGGTGCAAATCCAAATACAGCCCTAGGAGTTGCATAAGTTACTCAGAATAGAAGAAGCTTCCCTCTATCAAAATTCGGCTGTACATAACTCAAACTAATAACGCAAAAAGACTCCTAGAACTGTTTAGAATATTCGAAACTACTTTATACAACTCTTTGAGCAGCAGAATCGGAACCTTGGAGCTGCCCAAAAATATTGAAACTCCTGTTTTTTTTTTTGTTGCATTATAAATCTGGACTTGGATCTGGATAAACTATGCAAATTGAACATTGTTGAACGAATATGGCTTGTTTATTTCAAAAATATATTCACTTGTGTTATTTTTAAAACAAATATAAAAGAAAATTCGGGAACAAATCGTGACTGGGAGTGTATTGAGAATACTGCAACTATTCTTGTATTATCCAAAATGTACCAAAATTCCTTCACTTCGTCTATCTGTAACCTTTATAATATTTGTATGCTTTATAAGCATCGTAGCCATACAAAATACCAACAAGAGTACCAACCATCTGTAAAAATAAAGGCAAAATATTACAAATCTTCCAAATTTGAAACAATAACTTACATAAGCAGCACTCATAGCTGGATAAACTTGAAAATATGGAGTAACTGTATATAATGGATGTAAGAAATTGTTAACAGCATATCCTAGATACGAACATGATGTAACATAACTAAAACAAGCAATTGTATTAAAGCTAAGTTCCTAGAACAAACAAATAAATTATGATAATAATAATGATAATGTTTATATGTTGAAATCACACCTACAAATAAAGATTGTCGAATTAAACTGAACGATTTTTCTGAAAATATATAAGAAAATAGAAGTAGTAATGTAGTCATTAAACACCAAGTGACAGCTGTTAAGAATGATTGATAAGAAACACCAATAGTTCCAGCATAATTCATGCCATAATTCAACGCTAAACTTTGACAAAATGATCCTAAAATCTTTTTTATAAAAATTGTATAAGAATAAAAAATGTGTATGAGAATTCTACTTACAACTTCTGCAATTTTCAAAATTCCAGGTTCACTTTTTAAAAATTGCAAATTAAGACATGTACAACAACGACAACAACAACAATTAATACCACCAGAATTCGCGTGTGCTGTCGGTCTAATTGTAACGATAGTAGGGCCATTACGTATAGGCACCATTATTTATTCACTTTATTGGAAATTAATCAATAAATTTTCAAAAAACAAAACAAAAAATTATAGTTGTAGACGTGGTTAGATGTTAACGAGATGAATGAATGTTGAATTTGAGAGGCAATGCTCTCTGTATGGGGTGTTCGTGTTGGAGAGTTATTTTTGGATTGTTTTAAATATACTTTTCCGGATGTTTTAATGATTACAAATACAAAAATGTACATTTTTATTCCAGAATTTGTGGATTTCAATTAAAAACGCAACTATAAACTGCAACTGTATGCGTTATTACTGTTTTTTTGGTTACTGATTTAGAGATAGTTGATATTCTCAGTCGATTTGAGATTCTAGTTTTTTATAAACATGCAAAATCTCTTATAATTAGATCAGTGGAACTTTCACTGCATAAAAATCGTGTTTGCGTAACGAGTAGTGAAAGTCGTACGTATCCAGGCGAGCTGCTAGTTGAATTCAGTAAGAGCCAGTTGTTAATTTAAGACAAATTAAAACTTATTGAACACAATTCTACCTATAAAAATAGTTCTATATCCCATAGTGATAAGAGTATTTTGTCTGGACCATAACGTAAATTCTTCTGCGCTTTGTTTGCCTTGTTTGCTCAATAGTAATACCAAAGAACAGCTTAATAATGAAGTTGGATATAAATTCTTTCGCCATAATGTCTAGCTGTTCTTTGAAGTTTTATCTAATCTTACATTTTATGAAAAGTAAACACCAGTAGCGCTTATTCAATAAATTTATTAATAATTTACAAATATGCGATTAAGTGCATCTTAAGCCGGAATCCTGCAACGCGTGATTCGGTTAGACTGACTCATTACTCACGATCAGATTTGTCGAAGCTCAGCATGGGTTGGCTCATCACAACGCGTGTGATTCGTGTTGGCTTGGTGAGTCTTATCCGAGTCTTATCAGTGCCACGGCCTAGTTTATTTCAGCTAACGTATGGGGAGCCGAATCCGAATAGACTCGTCTGCTCTTTGACTCGCGCCAAATTTACTATAACAATTGGTGGGAAAGTCCTGGTCATCCCTTGCCGGGTCACGCGCCGTGGGATTCCAGCTTTATACTGTTTTGAAATCATCTCAATTTTGTCCGCTTATTGAAAAATTACTTTCATACGAAACGTTCTGTTTCCATATTCTGTTTTTCTGTACTCGCATTGGTTTCCATTTTATTACATTTACTAAAAACTATGATGAAAGACGTACGCGTGCAAAATGTTGCCAATACCGCGCAGCAGAAGTCATACACAGTAGGCTCTTATAACACGTTCCCTTGTAAGATAAACTCGTATCACACGATTAAAAAATTTCTGACCGGTGTTCACATAACGCTATAAATAAGCCCCCGTATGCATGCGTCTTCGTATAGCTCGGAACGCATCTGCCGCGTTCTACGAAATTCGACTGTAGTTGTTTTTTTCTACACAGTATTTCACACGTCCTCCTGATACTCAAGATTACACTTATTTTATTGATTTCTCGACCTAAGTTGGAACTACCTAAGATTCATAACGGTGCTCTTAACTGGGCACTATTCATTGAGATACCATCTCAAAAATCATTGAGCAAAGCAGACAGTGAGAGATGTAGACTGTGTGGATTGGACAATGAAATCTCCAAATACATATTATCCAAATGTGACTCACCCTCCTAGGCAGTGTGACCATATCACCTACTGAGGTGGCGAACAGATCTCCTATAGAGATAGTTAGCTCTACCAAAAAGATATCTTTCCTTGGATATCAATAGATGGAGGCTTAAGAACAATAGATCAGCTGTGGCCGTTCAGGAAGGCTAAAGAGACAAAACGACTCCTATAATCTATCCATCTATTTTCCAACAAAGTGTATAACTTTAGAATAACTTAACTATCTAAAGTTTAATTACTAAAGAGTGTTATATGAAATTCAAGTTTAAATGATTATTATACAAACATTGTATATATAGAATCAAAAATATACAACGATATTCATCTATCAATCTACATCTTCATCTCTATTTACAGAGTTTGTTAATTAATCCAAATTTAAAAGGTTTTAGAAGAAGATCGAGATGTAGATTCGTATTTCAATGAATATAACAGATAAGGCATACAAGTTTAGGCACATTGCTTCACAAATTGGCAGTTTCCAGTGTTCTAAATATAATAGAAAAATAGACAACACAATTTACATAAAGAGCATAATAAGCTTTTCTAACAAAAATACATTATTTTTTTTTTGATAATACAAAAGAGGGACAATTAAAGCTATTTAATTATAAATAATTATTAATAATTTAAATTAAGAAATAATTTGTAGACTTCCATTTATAATCCTCTGTAACTTCTAAGTGCAAAAACTGTACTGATTAAATATAAAACCGATAATATAAGTCCAATAATCTGTAAAAATAAACAAAAATTTTATAAAATTTACATGAAAATTAAATATTAAAAATAAATATACCGCTGCAGCAAATAGAGGTTCATAATCTTGTCCATAATAATATTTCATATGATTAACTTCAATAACAAACGTTAAACTGGCTGCCAAGTATAAAATAAATGCGAAACCATGGTAAATTACTTCCTGTTTGATAAAAGTAAACCACCGATTATGGTTTTATTATCTTAATGTAAAAATTATTAATCAACTTACGTAAATTGTTTTGGATATTATTGAAGCTGTCGATATTGATATTAAACAAGACAATAATAATAAGAATGTACCAACAAGAAATGTTACAGCCATTAACAAATAGAATGTTTCAGGTGTATGATTGTGATGTAGATGTGGCCGATAATAATAACTTGTAATACCAACAACAACAATACCAATAATCTGAAATTTTTATTAAATTATTTTCTTATATTTTAGAAAAACTTTCTCTTAAAGGTTTTATTGTAGCCTAGACCTACTTAAATCATTGGAAATTTAACTTAAAAGGGCATCAAGGTTATCATCATCGTCGTCTGCTAGATCTTTAAAAGTTTCACGAGATTTTATTATTTGGATGTAATTGGGTCAAATACAAAATACATCAACTTGATTATCGATTTTATTTTTAGATTTTCAATTTGTGTGTTGGATTTTGAAAAGTGTAGGTTGTGTGTTTTGTTATTATCGTGTTGTTGTTTTTTTTTCAATATTCTTTCGTAAGAAAAATAAAGAAAACACACCATTTGGCGTCATTTTTTCTATTTTTAACTAACACTAAGTAGCAAGAAAGTTTTCCGATATTATACTATTTTATACAAGTCTCCATCCCTATCTCCAATTTCTTAGTTCACCTATTTGGTAGATTTGTAGCAAAACATCGTTTAAAGTTTGTTTGTTCAACTTGACTTTAAGATTTGAGCTTTTCTCGAAACAGTCTAAAGCTCCCTCAGAAAAAAGATTGATTTTAGTTCGCCACGTACTCGAATTGTTCTTCATTAAAATGAGATTTTTGTTTTGAAATTTTTGGACTGATTGAAGAAATCCCCGCCTTACCGAAACTTAAGCGTGTGTTGGACAAGTGTTGCTTATATAAGTGCTGGTGTTGATCTATTATAAGAAGGTTTCATTTAAACAAGTTTGGTATAGTCATTTATAGTGCATTAATGCTTGTCTGACGTGTTACGTCTTTGTTACACATGATATTGCATGTTGTTATGTGTTACACTTTGTAGTATGTCTTTATTACGACATTTCTTTGAAAAATAGTCGGAAAATTGTCTTTTTTGTAATCTTTAACCAAATCCACTACACATTTGTGTTATATCGCGGTATGAACGCCCCCTAGAAACATACACAACAGTCGGCCAGCAATCTTTTAGAAATGATGGAGATAAGTATTAAGATCTAGATTCACAGAGAATAGCAGTACGGTTCGTATTCCTTACCATTTGAAATAATTTTAATAAACCAGCCCATGTTTTTAAATAACCAGTATTAATGATGATTGCTGATGTTGTTGTTGTTGTTGTTGTACGTGTTACTGTTACAGTATGAGACATATTTCTGACTGAAACATAAACAACAAAAATTAAACGATATTAAAATGAAATCCACTGCAATACACTTCTGTGGATTAATTTTATTTCAAGATTAAAGCTTGTTGCTGTACACTATGACCAATAAGATCGTTTTACACCAACATAAAAATAGCATAATTATGTTTAGATGTTGTTCTATAAATATTTAATGAACAAAAAAAAGACTTACAAGATTAATCAGTACGGTATTTTAGAACCAAAAGGGAAAACTCATACAATTTTGGTAAATTAGACTGTTGTGAATAAAAACGATTAAACAATATCCGTTATTATTTATAATCGTAAGGAAACGATAAAAAAATGAGTCGAATATTGTTATGAAATACGCTAAAAATAAAAATTTGTTTATGCGGCTTTTCTATTATTTATCACCTTACTTATGACATCATCATTATCGTTTATAACAACGAAAATCTCTAAAACAACAACAAACGCGTTTACTTTTCAAAAATAATTCATAAAACTGTGTCAAAGTTGGATGATATCACCCGTTTCATTGAGAATAATGTCAGGATCAATGCAACTGGCAGATGGTTTTGTTGCAAATAAATTAATTGAACCGAAAATCAACAATAAAATTTATAATAAATTAAAGAAAAGACTTACTAGAAACTTAAAACACTTATACTTTCGCTAAAAATACACCAACTGTCGGATGGATTCTAACTATGCGTCATCCGATGGTGGAAAACGGATCAATAATTTCAATTTTCACGATTTTCCACAATTTATTAGGAGAAATTCGAAAATTACACACAAAATTCTGTCACAATATCAATGATCGTTAATGGATTTTAAGCGAATTAACTTGAATGACTAATTCTGAATGCTTACCTGTTTGTATTGTTGATCTGGCAATATGTGGGTGTTTATTATTCAGAAATGTACGCCTATTGCTTTGTTGGTTTATTTATTAATTTATTAATGGATATGTTTATGTAATAATTAAGTTGATGGGTCTAACTATTACAACCCATGAAAGTCTGAAAGCGCACTGTCTTTGTATTGAAATAAACTATACTGAAAGTGTGTAGAATAATGTTTATAAAAAGCAACTCACTGACAGATTAGTGTTTGCGCCCACCCATTTGTGGGTTTGGCTTTATTTAAGGTAGATTTTTTTGGTAGAAATATTTATGTTTTCCACCATTAACAACACTAACTACTTTGATCGATCGATTCAATAAAAATCATTGATATAATCAATAAATTCAATAGATAATAATTATTTGAATAAAGATAAGCAATGTTGGATTTTATATAAAGGTTTGTCCCACTTAAATTAAACACACCTTAAACCTTGCTAAACTTTTTTAGGGTAGCGTTTAAATAGGACGGTCCATATTTAGAATTTGGTTTACCTACAGTACCGTAATTTCGACTTATGGTGTAAATTTATTTTGAATTCCACTTTGTTGGTTTTCCAACCACAAGTATTTATGTTAATTAAAACATTTTTGGTAGGTTTGCCGTTTTAAAACTGCTGATAAAATGATAAAACACATCATAACTAGACGTGTCAGTTTCTACTGTAAGAGCACACGTCCACAAGGCTTCGAGTGTAATGCAAGAAAGTTTCCGCGAGTTTTTGAGAACGCTCCCCAAATCCTGCAGATGTAGCACCACAGCTAATTTGCTGAAACCGCCTTGCAGTTGTCATTTTGTAACCCAGTCTCTCTTCTTCACTCAACAATTTGACGATAAAGTCAGTCAATCAATTGCGGCGAGGCACCGTACAGAGGAAACACCATTGCGAACCTTGAGTGATTCATCTCGCCAAAGAACTCGTCGGAGGAAAACTTGTCACAAATGTAAACACGTTTAAAAGAATCGTTTGTACAGGTTGGTCCCCAATCGACAGCTAATACTTGTTTACTGTTTTTTCTCAACGATTTCTCAAAAAGTGTGCGGCAATAAAAGGCTTGGAAATACTCCAACAGAGAGAGAGTAAGTACTCTTTGGACAAGGTATGGGGGAGTTTTCGAGAACTGACCAAGTCGATGAGTGTCTTTCTCCTTTCAGTAACCGAGTTTTTTGTAACTTTAAATTTGAGATCTAGAGAGAAAAATTCTCAATTCTAGGCTTTCGATATGGGTTGTGTAGGCTTACTGGACCATTTTTAAGTGTAGTTCCAAACGCAAGTACCTCAGTAATTACGCTACTGAAAATGAGTTGAACCTCAATATCCAACTTGATTATTATACAAATTAAATATAATACTGGAATTTAGCCAATAAGAGTTAGCGAAACAACAAATTTTCAGATTAAGATCTAGAATCGGTTTTCATTGAAAGAAAAAGCAGTGTTTTGTTATCAAATTAAAATTTGGCACAAATTTTATTTTGATTACATCATCTTGTAGGAGGTTTTGTATTCTAACGCAATTTTTTTTAGATTTTGAGGCTTTGCCAAATGTTCTCGTTTGAAATAAATCATTTTCTTGACAAATTTAAAGTCTATCACAGCAAAATGATAAACACCATAGGTGCTTTCAGAATTTTGTCTAAGTGAAGGCAAAGCTCAAAAACAAACAGTGGAAGAGCTTGCTGCTTTTGCTACACTCATGATAAACACGTTGTTTCAGTTTTAACATTTCTAGGATCTCGTGAAATAGGATAATGCGTGTGTTTCTTTAGTTTGGACGGTCAAACCGTTTCCACATCTTGTCAAATATATGAGTCCCTTTCATGAATTTTTACGTTGCTCTCAGCTTTTTGACGTACTCCGGCCGTACTCCGTTTGGGCGCCAAGAGCAATAAAGAAACAAACGCAATGTTGCTCTATTAGTAGGCTGACCAATACGAATTAAGCGCTCTACTGGCTGGTTAAATGATTTTGAATTCTCATTGGCTATATATAGATAACAAATTGTATCAACCTTTTGTACTTATGCTTTGAAACGATAAGTATTCCATAAAGTTAATATAACTGTAAACAATATTTGTTTTACAATTAATTTCAGTCAATTATTTCCGCTATTTGTTAAACAATCTAAATCTAATTGTAAGTGCACTTGTTTACAATAATTTAAAACTTGAAAACATAAAAACCACAAGAATTATTTATTGACGTAATCTAGAAAAAAAAATACAGTATTAGGTACACATTTCTTTGTGATAAAAACTGAATAGTTCTTAAATAAATACCTAACATTGTTGTTTGTTTAATTGACTACAATTTGTGTTAGATTTTTTTTTTTTGTATATATATTTGTTTTTAATAAAATACCTGTGTTGTAAATTTGAGTGTTTTTCTTTTAAGAAATAAAATAAAAAATAAACAATATATTATTATTAATAAATACTAAACATATATGTATATATATAGATATACTGAAATATATAATTGTGAGAGAATGTAATTAATAATTTTACAAATATCTTTGACAAATAATCAACCGAGAAAATGGTTGAAAACAACTGTTTTTCTCTCTTACAATTAGAAAAAGTTGTCAGTCGAAAACAAATTACGTTTTTGTGTTGTTTCTTTTTTTTCTTTTGATTCAACATTCAAGTCGGTGTAAAATTGATTCAATTTGTTCGGCTGCTTTTATATTCCATGTTAAGCAAAAAAGTGGCAAATCCATAAACACCAGCATTCAAAATACCAAATACCTAAAATTAATTGTTTCTTAATTATATTAATTCCCAAAAAAAAAAAATTGAATAATAAAACTACTTACACCGGCTGCTATATTAACACCCCGATGGTAAGAACCATGCGATGCACCCCAAATGGCTAATTGAACAATAAATGCAACTACATAACACACAGTAACGATTCCTGTATTAACCAATTCCTGTAAAGATTACATCATCGTTTATGTTTGTTTTTACAACAAAAAAAAAATGCAATACATACTGTTAATATCCAATGAATTGGTAATTGTAAAGCTTCCCGTATACCCAACAAGTAGATAGCTACCCAAATTAAAGTACCAATAAAGCTTGTTGTTGATACAAATAGAAAGAAATGGGTGCCTGATTTGTATGCTGGTGATGCTAGTGACATACATAAGATGCCCAGAATCTGTAACAAAGACACCAGGAAAATTTTAATTTTGAAACAAGCATAGTTAGCGTTATGGTTAAAATTTAAGTAAAGTATGTGTTTATTTATAGTTGATATTTCGTACCAATTTTTATCGTAAGCATTGCATGCTCGTTTCCTACTGATTATTATTATCTTTTCTAATGCAGGAAGTCTTTAGTGTTAACGCTGATAAGGCAAGTAGTTTAGCAAACATTTCGAAATATCAGAACATATAGTTTTTCTCAACACAGTAAATTACATGTAACTATTACCTTGAAATGTTTATGACACATCCTTTAATATGGAAAACTCTGAAATGCTAGAAAGACTACGCAAAAAACTACAATTCATTCCATCTTAAAGGTATAATTCTAACGTTGTGTGATGCTAGACAAATAACGATGAACCCTTTTTATTTTGATTTGTGTTATTCGTATTTACCGGATGCTTAATTTAGGTTGCATGTTTATTAGTTCAGTTTTAGTTAAGGTTCGATTACATTGAGCGATTTTAGTCGCTAGACACTGGCGACTTTTGATTCAACGACCAAATTCGCTGTATAGAAGACGCTGGATGCTCGACAATTACGAATTTAGTAGCCAACCGGTCTACTTTTTTCGCTAGACGCTGCGACCAAATTCGCTATGTCTAATATTATGTAGCAACATGAGCAGACGATTTTTCGTCAGATCTACCGGATATTTGGTCAAGGACTCGCTTCGCTCTCTATAGGACTGCTTGATCTTAGGAAATCGATTGAGTAGTGGATGACGTGGTTATTGCGCTATGGATGCACGGAATCTATTTTCACAAGCTAAATTCAAAATCAAAATACCTGTGGACCAATTGCGATCTAACGGTCTGGTAGGCATAAAGATGTTAGTGGTACTTCTGGTCACTCGTATGAATAACCACTGACATCACAAACCTTAATAAATCAATCTTGTATTGAGCGAAGCGGGTTGACAGTCCTTGACTCTTGGTAGCAACACTGTTAGCGTTGTGTGTAATCGACATCACTAGGCGACTTGCAATATGCTGCGCATGCATTCCCGACCTCAACTACCAGCATCTAGCGAGTAAAGTCGCTTAATGTAATCGACTCTTTAGAAATAAAACGACGATGTACTTTTGACATGGAATGAATTCTATTAATTTAAAAAGCTCAGATACATATTTTATAAGTTATTTGGAAATTATTAAAAAACGAAAACCTACAAGATTTTTAGCTACTCTATTTACATCATGTAAGGTTTCAAATCTTTTGTAAAACCAAAAATTATTAGAGACAGACTTATTATCTTTCATTTTACATGTGTACTGTTTAAACATGCATCATCTTAATTACACTGTGTGTGTGTACATACACATGACTAATGAAGTTTACTGTATGATAGCTTCAAGGCCATTTAAATTACCTTTATAACATGATACGTACCTAAGCATAAATACATAGTTATAGGTAAGTTGTTAGAAATTATTTCAACACATTTCTAATTTTCCAACGGTATATGTAGAAGTTTTTAATACAGCTTTTACATAAATAAATAATAACTGAACGACCTTAGCATTGTTGACATATTTCTTCAATACGTTGTTTGATTTTCAAACAAATTCGATAATACTTAAATTTAGAAAAGAGTCTAATCGTCTATTTGTTGTTTTCTCGTTAAAATTGCTATATATAAAAAAAAAGAAATCAGGTGATAAAATATTATCCTTGACCTTCCGATAAAAAAAACAAGTTTTCATGATATCAAACACTATTCAAAAGACTGTTATATCAGCACATCCGTTTTTGGTACCAAACAATAGCACATTTACTTCCGACTTCTATAGTATACTGTTAGCGTAACGAGAGAGTAAAAAATGCCGCACCTATTATAATCGGACACCACATTACATAGGTCAACCACCTCAATATTTCTATTATCTTCTACTATTGAATGATTCCAGTAGATAACAGGACATTATTGAAGCCAACTTGTCTTGATGATTGATAAAGATTGATAAACTTGTCTAGTTCTTCTAAAGAGTTATCTTTTTAGTGCGTACTAAACTATAAATATATGATGACAGTTATCTCATCAAAACGATATAGTAGCTCAATTATGGTTATAACGTAGTGATACCGTTAATAAAATATATTAATTCTCTAGCGAAACGGCTTGGTTATAACGGAAAAATTGTGTTTATCTTTATTATAATTTACAATTCCTTAAGGGGTCTGTGTGTTATCAATCAAAACTAGTTTGAGTCGTGTCAGTCATTCATAAACAAATCTTCATTTTTCTATTGTTGATGTTACTAAAATTAAAATCTATCTGACAGTTGATATACAAAAGTCACACTGTCGGTGGTTTACTTTAAATGTTCACCAACTGCGACTGAAAATCCTAATTGATGCCCGGAGTATATCCTCCAATCCCTTTGTAAGTTTGCTACCTTAATACACGTAATTCTAGGAACTCCCCAATCTAACCTCGTAACACTGTTACATACAAAAAG
Organism: Lydus trimaculatus; assembly: GCA_037414755.1. Taxonomy (NCBI): domain Eukaryota; kingdom Metazoa; phylum Arthropoda; class Insecta; order Coleoptera; family Meloidae; genus Lydus; species Lydus trimaculatus. Next base: position 6,762 of record JAZBGY010000905.1, on the reverse strand, counting down.
ACTGAAATTAAAGGTAAAGTTAAATTGGAAGTCTTTCCTACCAGAGCTGAGGAAACTAGAGCTACTTTGCAAAAACTGATGTTGTGACTAGAAGACTCATTCAGTAGCACAATAGCTGCATAGATAACCCAATAGTGTCGATTATAAACAATCCCCTAACAATTTTTAAAGTAGATCAACCCTGTGATAGCCCTCAACGATATTATTTAAAAGCAATTTGTAGTGGGGCGAAAACTTTCTTTTACCTAGTTTTACTTTTTGCTTTAAGAAGTACTGTCTAAGCAGACCTCTATTTCTCCTTGTTTTTTTGATGGATGCATCAACAAGTGCAAAACAACAAGAGAACATTTAAACCTCGTAGCAAAGCAAAAAGTCTACTTTATAATTACTTTTTTGCATCAAGTTGTGAATGACTCTCGGATATGCCGTTAGTATCCTCACTTTGTATTTAATAACTTCATATTTAGCTTCACATACCATTAATAGAATAAACGTTACCACATACATATACATGACGTGACCGATGATATAACACAACAACCAACAAATCATACCCACCTTCTTCTACCATATAAGTCATGTTTTATACCGTCTTTCTTATAGATAATAATGAATGCATGATACGTCACAAACTTGCCCACCTACTTACCCATTTTAAGGAACATAATTCCTATAATAAACACACACACATATTTAGGTGTAGACTGGACTTTTTTGTAAACAAAAACAAGATCGATAAGTAGTCACATCATTAGTTTATCAAAATAATTCTTTTAAAATTGATAGAATAACAATGTCAGGTGCAAATTGTCTCACATCTAATATCATGTTTATTTTATGAATTTTGTTAAATATTCCATTAAATTCCACAATTTTTTTCATTTTTTTTTATGAATTATTAACGATTACATCATGTCCCTGTTCATAAATTCTTAAATAAAATGCGTGATGACCTTTGTTTACAACAATTACCATCATTATTGTTGTAAAAATAGCAGTGAGATCAATAAATAGACGAAATCTCAAAGGAATCTCTATCGATTTGTGTGTAATATTATAATATAGATACACGTAATTTCCAATTTTGTTTCCTTGATTGTCATAATCGAAAAATTCGTGTAGGTGTTTTACATATTCAGTTCATTCAATAATCGAGCTATTTAAAGCAATTTATTGTTGTGGAGTAGATTGAGATCGTGTATTTCTCGACAATAAATGGAAATTTTAGGTAAATTTTTAAGGTGATCATTTAGAAAGTACAGCCCAAATGTGGGCACCTACTTTTTGTTGTTTATAGTAAAATTTATCGCCAACATAACGATTAGAAATTCCATCAATTTTGATTAATAAATTTCGTTTTTTTTTTGTTCTTTTCACTTTTTAATTGTTTATAATAATGTTTTTATTTTATTTATCTTATAGTGTGTGTTAATTGCTTGTAGTTGTGTGTTTGGAGAAATTACAATCTGGCGCTTTCACCTTAAAATCACTTTTTTCTCTCTATTTATTTCTAATTTTCTTATTACGTAGATTTGTGTGTTTAAACATGTGGGTCATTATAAATCCCATTAACAAACACATCAAAGGATTAGCATGAGATGAACGATTACATTTTCATATTAAAAGGTGAAAAAGAATAAATTAATAATAAATTGTATAGTTCGTTCGGAAATAGTTGATGATGACTTGATGACCACAGCACGTAGTTATTCCGTCCCGACTTTGATCACCTATAAATTCGTTTCAACCACTTGTATTTCTTGGAAAATATTTCCCATTATCATTATAATATTCAACTTTCTAAATTAGTAAAATTTCGTGTTTTCTAGGTGTGTTTTTTTACTTTCTTAGAATTAGCAAAAAAGAAATGAAATTCTGCCAAAATGTTTTCATTAAATAAATCTGATTTATAATACAATTTATTATTTTTAGTTGAGTAAATATACACGATTGTCCTTGACTATTTTATAATAAAATTTGAAAATAATAAGATTATTGTAGACGACAAATCTAAATTTAAAATAAACGAGACATAGACCAATTTCAAAGTTCAGTTTTGTTCCTACTATCAACTGGAAACCATTAAAAGAAACAGAAATAATGAAATACATGTGTAGATCTCTACAAAATGTCATCAAAATGCGTTTATGCAGTATCGTCTTGCTTCGTCCTCTGTAAAACGCTTCCAAACACTTAACTCATCTTACGCAAATCTAAACATCTAGAAACTGGTGTTTAATCAAATAATGGTACACTTCTGATAACCTAAACGTCCAAAATCTGTCATATTGTCAGCCTCTGGTATTATCTACTTCCGTAAAAATGAAGCTACTTCACAAAGCTATATCTATCGAAAAGATCGCAAATTGCATTGCGTAAGTTTCCACTGGAAGGACAATGTTGTAATGGACTAGAAACTAGAAGACTGCTGGATCCAACGAGGATGCTACTTTGCTTTTGTCTAATACAGTAGATCTGCCTCAGAAGTTGAAGGACCTGATACTCATAACGATACGCATAATAGCTCTACTGATTTATTATGCTGAGATAGTCGAGAGGATTGTTTTATTATATTTATTACAATCAATTAGACTAAACACTAAAAAAAGAAGGCAGAAATATCTACCGAATTGGAACTAAAATTATTGAATCTAATTGATGAATGATGAAGATCTCCACCAACAAGTGGAACCAGACTGTAACGAAGAAAATACACTGGAGCCAAGCTACATTAGGTTGTAGGGCTTACTCAGCATCCCGAGGCTTGTATTGTGCCATAGTAGCTACCATTTTTGACTTTGTAAATGTTTAATGATTACAAATTTACAGAACTATTGACTTTAATTTAATAATTCAAGATTTATTGATTCAATAAAAATGACCGACTTGTATATGTAAAACACAATAATTAACATTGTTTCTCTACCCCGTTCCTGTCTTCTCTACTTTCTTCATAATAGTTGCTTTGTTGTACTAATTACAACAGAGGCGCTTGGATAACATCCAAATACAATTCTAAATAGACAATCTATTTCAGTTCTATAGAGTTTATGAAACTGAGTAACATGAGAGAATTTGGTTTATTTTTGGAGGAACCAAATAAATTACCAATAGTTATTGGAAACGTTATCTTTCGACTTGACGACAAAGTTGACAGTTCAATACTTTTCCAATATCTCCTTTGAATTATTAAATAATTACAGACAGCCATTCATCTTGACCTATCATTAACCTAGTTCATTATAGAAGGAAATCAATGATAACCACTTCCTCTATTCTCTTTTTCTAATATTTTCCATCATCACTATACAATCAGTTAATTTATTGCTTAATGAATTATTTAAAATGCCTAATTAAACATGTCATAATTAGTAATTTATCATAAATCTTAATCGATGTAATTGTACGAATTTACATTGATCTTAACATGCGATCTTCGTTGTAAATATCTAATGAAACGTTTATAGTGGAAACGCTTATAACGAATCTTGATTTGCTTATAATTTATTTAATTTAATCGAAATATTAGGTCATGTGTACCATCAAATGTACCGTAGGTCAAGTCATAAATTATTATGCAATTAACTAAAAAAATAAAAACAGGTACATCTAGTCACGTTTCATATTTTTGGACACATACAAAAATTCTAACGGAATTTGAAATGGGAAAATTTAACTTTAGAACAATCCCAAATGTTACTCCTATTATTAAACAAACAATAACAAACGTACAATAGGATTAAAGCATTCATTAAACCCAAAATAAAAGTAAAAGCGTAACAAGAACAGTTTTGGTAGAGAGATAATGAGATAACGGTGTTTTGGTACTTGAAGAAATACAATTGACAAAAAAACAAACAACTGTTTATCATGAATTTGTCAACAATTCAACTCTATTATGTTGATATTAGTAGCAATTTTTATTGTTTTGGAATAGAGGATTGTATCGGGTGTTCCACCGATAACGGTCTATGCGAGAAATGACAGTTTCCTGAAATTTGCAAAGAACCTGTTTTTCCAAAATCGAAACGCCACTGCTCTTATCCAGATAAACAATTCTTATCTTAGAATGTAATTTCGTGAAATTACTCGTTTAGAATTTTAATGGAAAGTTTGGAATCTTTTTTTGAAAGTAGACCAATTTAACGAATTATACTTTGTCTATTTAGACTAAGCCGATTTGACTTTAGAGATAGCTAGCTTGGTATCAAACTGTTTCTATGTGCGGTCAAGTCGGCTAAAGCAAAATTTGTTTTAGAAGAAAAAACTCACCAACTCGGCCAGTTTCAATAATCCCGGTGTTGTTTTAAAATAATCCAAATTGATTTTAATCCATGATAAAGGTCGGTCGGTACTTTGCGGCTTATTTGCCGCATTATTATTTGGTGCTTCTTGTACATTCACTACTGTTTCTGTCATCATTCAGATTTATTATTCTTCTACGCTTCAGAAAAATCGAAATTTCAAAAAATTCAACCACCTGTTTACGCACTAAACAGTTGTTGTTGTTGTTAGCACTCGATGTTTTTGAGAAACTGATGTGTCTCTTTTTGAGAACTAGGACGTAGTTGTAACCGATTAAACGCTCTACGTTGTCGTCTACAGACAAACACACCAAACACTAAATGAACGGAAAAACGTGGAATTTACTATACAGTTTTGTTGTAATAAAAAAAATATACACGGTAGAGTGGGAACAAGGTGTATGGGGCCACAACAACAGTCACTATCTACTAATAAAGTAGGTCTATAGCTGTTGTTCTCTGCCACAGTCTGAATGATAAAACCTTTATACAAATCGTTATTGTTGTCAATAGGTAAAATAAAATTTATAGAACAGTATTGTCGATAAATCAATTGGAATAGATGATGATTTGATTATACATTTGAAATAAAAATCGATCTCCCCTTGCAATATTAATGATGATGATGATAGTAATGGTCTTTTTGTTCAATTAAATACTTCTCCCCTACATAAATGGTATACTGACGTGTCATTTTATTTATATATAAAATTACATTGACGTGGTACATCATTAGTAAACAAATTAATTTTGGTTGTTTGTTTCCATCATTTATTTTAATTGTTCATCATCTAATATTATCTCATAGAAAATGAAACGATGAAAAGTGTTTAAATTTAGAAATCAAGGAAGTTATCGACTATACGCTATTTTTTTTGTCCAGAATTTCTTTCCAAAAATAAACTGGCATACATGACAAAAAGGTCGTACACATCGTTAACCTTGATTTTTATCCAAAATAAAGATGTTAGAAGAAGGACAACAGTAGAAAAATCGATAGTTTCCAGTTTTTGAGAATTTGAAACATTTACGGAGTTTATAACGAGGACCATTTAAATTTGCCGCCAAATAAACGTCCGGTAAAGTATATTTGTTTGCCTATAATAAACAAAACCAGGAGTATTGATCGATCTGAAAGGATCGGTGTATAGGGGGACAACAATACAGCGTTGTGTATATTTGATTACCTACATAGTGAAAGCTCCTTAAACTTATGTAACAAACAATACAGGCAACCAGCGTTCGTATACAATAGAATTGTTAAAAAATAGATTACTTGTAAAAATTCGAATAGATAAGCAAAAATATCCAGACAAACTTCCTACAGTTCACCTCCAATAGTGATTAATTCGTTAATTACGAGCGAATGAGAATATCCCATCACTTATATGAGTTTAAGGCAGAAATCTGTGTCACTCTATTTTTGTGATTTCAATAGTTATCGTTGCGTATAGTTGGTTGCCTATAATAAACTAAATTTTCTACCATTATTGGCATTTTGTTGGAATGGACATAAAACCGGCTTTCAAATCCCACCAGCTGGGTTGTTCTATAGGAGAGTGGGTCATAATAAGTTGCGTTAATTTAGTCAGCATCCATCATCATTTCGAATTAAAATAATCAATAATTTTGTAATCAGACATACTCTCATTGATTTTAGAAATAAAAATTTCATAACAATCACACAAATCGTTGAAGAATTAATGTTTTATATTTGTAATAACAAAACAAAGAAGTCATTGGTATTGGTGAAGATCTACGGATGACCCTTTTGTTTACTTCTTGTATTGGTGGAAGAAGAGACGATTATTGCGGAAAATTAACACTAATGGACCATTTTCAATAGGGTAAGGCATATTATTTTTTTTAATTCACATTTTACTAGAAATTTTAGCGAATGGGTGAATTTATTAGCAAAAACTCCCATGAATTTCTCATTAAAAATCTCTTTCACAGTTAAGTGAATTACGTAAATTCATAACAGAAATTATTTATAAATATAATAAATGGCTATTGAAAAATATCACGTTTGAATATTAAACTTTATGCATGATTGACATTAAAAAGCGTATACAAATTTTTAATGAAAGTCAAGGTTCAATCAAGAAAAATACAGCAATTTTTGATCAACATTTCCAATTTCAAATAAACTCGGTTTTATTGAGGGAGGGAAAACATACTGCTCTGTTTTAGCTAAGTCGATATGACCATACGCGTAGAGAGCAACGAGCTGATTCTATTCTAAAACATCATTTTGCTAAAGCTCAGTTTAAGGGACGTTCTCCCCTCAATTACAGCACTTAGATTGATCGTTTATCAGATTACACTAGAGATCACAGTGATACTAATGTGCTGTGATGGGGATATCGGTTCCCCTGACGAATTTTTGATATTTGCCAATAGTATTGAAATCTTAAATATGGGCGGGGCTAAAAAAACAATCAGTGGCGTCAATAAA
>JAZBGY010000904.1:0-33597 GCA_037414755.1 Lydus trimaculatus | reverse complement strand
CATCAAATTTAGTGTTTGTTACAATTTAATAAAGACGACACATGTGAGAAATTAGTGTGAAGTGAAGATTAGAAAGTTATATTTTTAAACAAATAAATAAAAATAAAAATAAGTAAAATGAGTGATGATTGCGGTTTAGAAGATGAAATTACATTACTATTACGTTTAAAACCAACACCAGCACCAATACCACCAGTTCGTCGTTATTATCCTACAAACAATATAAATTCATCAAAACCAGCAAATATACCGAAAGGTTGGGATGTGATTGTTGAATGCTCTAATAATAATAATAATAATAATGATAATTATAAATCATTATCATTACCAGCATCACCGGTTATGCAAACAAGACGATTTAGTTTTGATGGAAATACTGCAGAATTTTCTAATCATTATTATGAAAAATCACGATTATCAGCACCATCACCACCAATACCACCACCACGTTTAAAACCATCAGCACCACCACAAGAAATTATTGATGATGAATGTAATTTAATGATAAATTCTGTTGATTATTCAAATTTAATGACGAATTTTACGAATTTACACCAACCACCATACTATCATTATTACAAACAACAACAACAACATCACCAACCAACACTATCATCACTACAACATAGTAGAGAAGATGCTTTGATCTATCAAAGGGATTTAATTAATATTCAAGGTAGATAGATAGATAGAGATTATGTGTGTTAGGAAATTTATTATTGTTGGTGAAAATATTTCAGCAAATATTTCTGGAAATAATAGTCGAAGTTTTACACCACCACTACCAACAACAACAACAGCAACAGCAACAACAAGAACCACAACATTATTCCGAAGAAATTCCGCTTCAGATTTAATTTCAAATTACAATATAGTGTCACCACCATTAATGTCACCTAATAATTATCATGTGAATACTAGTGGAAAACCTCCAGTTTCACCATTATCACCAACAATACCACCTAATCGACCACCAAGATCTAAAACTGGTGTATATAATAAAGATAATTCAATGGAATCATCACTTACATCAATTATTGATATGACGGTAAGTATGGTTTTTTTTTCTGTTGTCTCCTTCTCTCTATGATGATTGTTTTGTTGTTGAATTCAATGGTTTTCCAATTAACCATTTTTTTTTCTTCTTATGTTAAATTAATTATTTCTGGTATGCATTTAAAAATTATACAGTGCTCGCTATTTAATGTACTGAAGGTTAATCCACTATTTTGAAGATGCTCTGTATCTCGCATACTTCGAAGAAAATTGGAAAAACTGTCATTGCTTCTGATTCAGTTTTTAATGAAAGTTTTATCTGTCTTATCTATTTTTGGCTAAGTTTTACCGTCTGACAAAATATATTACTAATTTTGTAAAATTGCATGGAATTCGTTATAAACGAATTTTACTATATGTAGAGGAAAGGCGGGTAAGATGACGTACTTAAGCTTTGGCGTTTTTTCCTGAACTTAATAGTCGTCGCAGGAGGGTTATCGTTTGGGCAAAATCTTCTTACAACTGTCTAGTTTAATGTGATATTTGAAAAAAAATATATTTTTCAAGTTTGAGACACAAAAATTTCATTTGAGGAAAAAAAGTCATTTTCTGAAACAACAATACCGTTTAACTTCATACATTATCAAACAACTATTTAAAAATAAGGAAACAGCATCAAGCAAACGAAAAACATGAAATGAAATCAGTTGGTAGTGCAATAATCGCATCTCCATGGTCAATGGATAGCCCAGCTAGTACAGGCGGAATAGGCCCAGAGCTTGCGCTTAAAACATTGGAACCACAATTTCGTTTTTCCGTATTCACCTCAAATGATGTAGTCTAATATTACTAATGTAATAACCATGACGGTCAGGTAAAATAACCAACTGATGAATCAGAAAATTTAAAATTATACATCATTGGACACGTTTTGATTAGGACTTTACGAATATCACATGTATAAACCTAAAATACCAACTCAATAAACGCTATCGCTTACGAAGCAGCACCCAAAAGTTACATCGGAACTAGTCAAAGGCTCTTTTTCGCGTACTGTGAATCACACAAATTACGGAGTGCAATGTTTTGACGTGTGACGGGTAGCTGGTCGATAGAGGTATCTGATAATGCAGGATTGGAGTTTCCATCTATAATAATTTTAGTGAAATATTCAATTCGCCATCTTACCCTCTTCGTCATCTTACCCGCCTTTCCCCTGTATATTTTATTTAACATTAATTTAGCCGTCCTTATTGGTCACATTAAATGGCGGGTACTGTATTTGTTGTTGTTTTCGTAATAATAATAGTCGTCAGTATTTTTTCTTTTTTTATTCTGTTTTTTTTTTAAATAAAAAAGTGTTGAAAAATCATTGTGAAATGTGTATAATAAAAGTTCCTGTGTATTATTGAATTCCGTCAGTAGCAACACAAGCTATAGCTGCTCATATTAAAATCAACATTCTCTTCATTTGTAACGAAAATTATTTCCTATATAGTCTATTCATGCCATCTAAATAACTACGTTATTATTATTCATCTCCAATATTTTAATTAAAAATGAAGCTTCTTTATTATGTACACTAAACAATAATAATAATAATAATAATAATAAGTGAATAACAATTTTAGAATTTTAAAATAATTGCATAATTCATTAGTTATTCGACTTTTTACAAACAGTAAGAAATAGCAACAAATTGAAATCAATTTGTTCTTGTCCGAGAATTGTAGGCAACACATTTAACAAAAGGAATAAATTTTGTATTTTTAAACCTTCTAATTTGCAGGGGCGAGATGGGGTGAAGAGGTGAAAAAAAAACACAAATAACTTTATTATTGCATGCTTGAAATTTTTATATTTTATTTATTTAACAAAAACAATATCGATTTATACTCGTCTCTTATCTGTTTTGATTCATAGTTTATTTTTAAAATTTTCCATACTTCAATTCTATTGAATAAATGACAATTAACTTAGAATTAAATATGATTATGGTATAGTATAGTATAAGTAGATAGGATGATGGTCGATCTTTCTCTACATAAGTATATTGATTAAAATTAATTACAATATTTTGTATTGAAATCTTTCGACCTTGTTTTGATTTACACCAATTTATATCTCTGATATCTAAATGTATAGGGGCGCACTATTTCATCATCATTTATTATAAAACACCTCGGGTTTTTTTTTCCTTCTTTTTATCGAGTTATGTGGCATGGTATAGGGTGGTGTTGGATATATCTTAAATTTTGCATTCATCATTTGAAATCGATATAAACAGGACTTGCATAAATAATGTGTTGAAAGTTTGGTGCATGTTAATAAATTTTTTATTGATGCAAATCCAGACATGGTAGAAGTAGTAGAAGGGGGGTAGGTGAACTCAACACTCCTATCTCTTTTTTTTGATACATACGTTTTTTTTAAAATAATAATAATAATAATAATAATAAATAATTGCCTTTGTTTTTAATCCTAGTCTGTAACAACTGTCTACTTATTATTGTTATTTATTTAAGTTTTTAAATTAGTGAGTTATTTTAAGTTGTGTTGGCCGCGTACGCATAAGGCAATGATGACGATTTTGGACGACAACGACAACGATGGGGCACACTGTTGTTGTCATTGTCGATCGTTTACGCTTATATTATAAACATATATCGTTTTTTTATAAATAATATTAGTGTGTATGTGTGTAAATTTAGTGCAATTCAATTTATAAACCTGTTCTCTTGTCGTCTGTTCTGCTTTCTGTTATTATTATTAATATATTATTAACACTTTATCAAAATCCAGCCAGACTTGGCTGCTGCTGCTGCCTGCTGCTATATTGCATTCGAATATAGAGAGTCTTGATATAATTTTAAGTGCAGAAGAGGTGTTATTAATCGCTTTTATCATAAATCAACTATATTATAGTTATATAGAGTAGAGTATTATTGATATACCTTACTGTCTGGAGTGTTATGATGAAGATAAGGGTGTATTTTAAGTAGTGTTTTATTTTCTATTATAATCATACAACAATTAAAAAGAGAGACTGTTGTTGTTGTTGCTTGTGTTGTGTACCATTGTTTACATAAATTAAAATTTGTCAAGTTGTCAAAAATACAATACTTAATTGAAAGAATAGCGGGTTTTTTTGTATATGTTAGGATAGATGATTCTTTTTTTAGAATCAATTACTGTTAAACATAAATACACGCGTTTAGGTATTACATACAAACACATCTGTTCAATTTTTCAATTTTATTTTTAGAATAAAAGCATCATTCTTTTAACAAAGTTTACATTTTAGGCGGGGCCACAGACGATACTTATTGAAAATATCTTCAAGTTTAAAATTATAAATTTAGAAGATGAAAAAGAAATGTTATTTATAGAAAATACAGAACATAGTTGTTCTTATTATTTGAATTTTATTTATCAAAAAGTGAAATGAAATTTCTCATTTCCTTGTTTATTTAAATAAACTCTAAAGAATGTTATATATGTATGTATGTATAGTTAAAGTTAAACCAACAGGCTAACTGGTATAAAAATAGCAATGCGTGAAGTGTGTAAAAGTGGCGGTGGTGATGGTGGTGGTGTTATTGGCGGCGGCGGCGGTGATGGCGGCAATAACAGCGGTGGTACAACAATAGTGGCGACTGTAGTTGCTGTACTTAAAAAACAACACAAACATCATTCAATTCCATTAAAATATCATCAAAATTTTCAAACATCGAATAATAAAAATAGCAGCAACAGTAGCAACAGTAGTAGTTGTAGTAGTAATAGTGATAGTCATCATCATCATACTATAGACGATAATATCAGTGCTGATGAACATTTCCAAACGGCCGTTAAAGATTTCAATAGTGTTGCTAAAGATGTTGAAAAGATTGTTCAACAAACGAATTCAATAAAACGTGAAAAATTTTGTAATAAACATAAAGCCAAAACGGAACGACGAACGTACGGTGAAGATTTTTATAAACATAAAAGTGACGTTGGCGGCAATAACGACGACGAATCCATCACTACAGATGTACTTGAAACAGATTACTTGACTTATCGACATCAGAATGCTATTCATTCTTCTACTACTATTAGTGTGAATAATAATGATGGTAGCTTAGTTGCTAGTTTTAGTGATGATGATGATGATGATGATGATGAGGATGAAGATAATGATCACAGTAACACTAGTAGTAGTAGTAGTAATAGTAGTGATTCAAGCAGTAGTAGCAACAGTGATGATTCGTCAGAAAGAGAGCATATAATTAGTGGTGAAGGATTAGCTACTATTGCTGAAGAGGAACAAAATACAACCCCAACTAGTAGTGTGTCATATAAAGGTATTTTGTTATTTTGTTGTATAAAATAAAATTTTACATTCAACCCGTCAATTGTTGGGAATTTTATTTTTTTGATAAAAATCGAGGAATTTCGTTGGTTTTCTCCTAATACAATTCTTTAATTAACATTTCTGACATTCCTTGTTTTGAAATTTTATTTATTTTGCTCCATTTTAAAGCCAAAATTATTATTTTAAACAAACAGTCGTCTGATATGTTTGCATATTTATAATAATTGATTCAACATTGACATTATTGTTCTATTAATTTTTGTAATAATAAATCAAGATGGAAAAAAAAAGTTCATAAGTTGACCTCATTCATTATGTACATTTTTCTAATTGAAGGGTTGAATTGATTGATTAGGAATTGAGATAGAAAGTTATTTAGCTGAATTCTACAATTCTACAACATTTCTCTAGTTGTTTAATATATATTTGGCTGTATTCCAACAGTATCTGTATATGTATACATACATTATATATACGTATAGAAATATTCTACAAATAGCATCCAGTTTCTCAACTATAACAATCTGTTTAGATAGAATGTAGATGTAGTTGTTAAATAGATAGATAGATAGATAGATGATGATGATCATGTTGAGAGGACAGAGAGTTAGATACGGCGCACGCTTACTTACCATCCATCCTGCCTTTTCCTGCCACTACCCTATTTGGAGAGGTCAAAAGATATAACTCACCTCATACTATATATATAGGTACCTACATAGATATAGATTGGTTAGAATTGGAAGATCATTTCGATATAATCCAATTTCCTTCTTACACTTGCCTCCCTATTTAACTTTCTATTGACTTGTTGTTTAATACTAATACTACGAGTATTACCACTACTACCACCGACATATCAAATTAAATTCTTTTTCCCGTCTGTCGGCCTGTCAAATTCATGGATAAATATTGAATTGGTCCAGATTTTATTTTTCTTCTTGTCTATCTTAAACAGATCGTTTTTCTTCTACAGTGTAGTAATTACATCTAAAGAACGACGAAATCCAGATGCCAATCATTTAAAATTACATTTTGGCGGGTTGTTTATAAAATTATGTAAATTATACGAGAATTTTTCATTATAAAAATAAATTAGGATTAATTGAAGAAGTAGAAGAAGACGAGGATCAAGTTATAGATTCTTCTAGTTTAGAAGATGAAGAAGCAAACACATTAAAGGATAATACAACAGTTGAATGGACTTTTGTTGGGAATGATTGTAATTCTTTTAATAATTCAACATCAGATATATCATCAACAACAACAGCAACATCTTCAGAACATCCTCAATCTTTAAAAGGTTTCTAATTTGTTATTAAATCATCCTTTTTTTTTAAAAAAAAATAAAGAGAAAAAAACAAAGACTTGAAAATTGAATAAACACAGCACAGGTGTCCTTTGGGTTTTTCAGGATTAAAAGAAAAATACAAAAGAGTTACACCAGATGTGTGTGCTGCTTCAAGTCCTTGTTTTATAAACTCTTAACTGTTATATTCATTAAGAAAGAACAAAAAAAATCTAAATATAGATAGTTCAACACGTTGCAATAATGATTTCCAATGGATGCAATGTAAAGAAATATTAAATATGGATGAAACAATACCAATAACAAAACCGCCAATAAGTCGTTCAAAAACACCACGTCGTGAAAAATCATCACCATCACCATCACCAGCAGGACCATCGGGTAGTTTAGACCGTCTACGACATCATCATCAACAGCAACAACAACAACAACAACAACAACAACAAAATCGTCGTCAACAACGTGATCAAAAAGCACGTTCATCATCGCATATTTTAAAAAGTCCACCACCACCACCACGATTAGATGATTTTGCACCATGTCAAAATTGGTGTTGTAATCCATTACCACATGAAACAACAACATTTTATGACAATTATCATCGACGTCCTGAACAACATCATATTGATATATCAACACAACAACGTTATGGTAGTCATCCAGATTTATATGGTGATAATTGTACTAATCGTTATAGACATGAACAGATAATGGGTGGTGGTAGTGGTGGTTGTTGTTCTTATCATATGTCTCCACCGCCGCCGCCGCCGCCGCCGCCTTGTTGTTTTTATGGTGATCGATTAGGGTATCATTGGTCAGTGCCTTATATGAAGGTATTCTCTTGATTGCTTTCTATTTACAAACAATTTATTAATAATAAAGAGAAAAAGATAGAGAGAGAGAGGAGAGAGGGTGTGGGATGATTATATAGTTTTTATAAAAAAATTTTAATTAATTATTTTTTTTCTGTTTTATTTTATTTTAAACAACAGCCATCAACGGATCAAGATGAGAAATTACGTAAATTACAATATGAGAAAGAAAATTTACAATTACAAGTTCAAGTATTACAAGAACAAATTGAAGCACAATCAGATAAAATCATTGATTTAGAAAAAACATTAAATGATAAAAAACAATTATTACAAGATACTGATAAGAAACTACAACAAGAAGTTTTAACACGTTCATCATTAGAAACACAAAAATTAGAATTAATGTCAATAATGAGTGAATTAAAATTACAACAAGCCACATTAGAACGTGAAAATATCGAATTAAGAAGTCAATTCAATAAGAATAATAATAATAATAATAACCACAACAACAATAATAATAATAATAATGATTTAAAGAAACCACCTAGAATTAGTGGACAAAATCAATTATTATCATCAACACCAATTCATCATCACAGTTCAACAAATCCAGGATTAAGAATAACAACACCATCACCGAGTCCTGTTAGTTTAATTTCAAACAGTCCACGAAGAGTTGAACCAACAACACCAGTAACATCACAACATGAAGTTCAACCACCTAAAGTAAATTCTTTTCATTCTTTTTTTTTTTTTTGTTACAAAAATCTATATTTTGTTTATTTATGGTATAGACTCCACCGGCAACATATAAACGACAAATTGATATTCGTTATGGTAGTTTACCAAGACAACAATTTTTAAATAATAATAATGGTAACAATAATACAATAGATTCAAATGCAAATCCATCATCGTCAACAATTAAAAAGGGTGTGGCGTTCGGTAGGGGACTTTCTTCATTTATTGGGATCAGGGCCAGGGGGTACTCCGTACCAAATTTAGGTGATAGCTCTAGTCGTATTTATTTTTGGCATATGATATTATTGCCCAATTTACTACTAACAAAACTAAACTTTTTGTTTGTTGTTTTATTAATTTTAATAAAATCGATTGAACAATATAATTATTGCAAGAATGTTAACAATTGTTGTATGTTGTGTATTAAGCAACTAATAATGACTCGAGCTATCTACTTTTGTTGCATATTTATCAAAATTATTAGCAATCTAAACATTTATTAACTAATTGTTTTTGTTTGCTCTTACAAATAAAATTAGCTGAAACTGAAAAAATCGTAATAGAAGATAGTTCTGGTAATGGTGATGATAATAATGGTAGTATTGATCAATCGTTGCAATTTGGTAAAAATAATAAAGGTATTAAAAAGATATTTGGACGTATGAAACGTTCAGGTAGTGGTAATTTAGAGGATCTACCTGGTATTAATGAATTTCAAAGGGGTGGTGTACGTGCTACAGCAGCAGCACGATTAGGTTGGAGTGAACCACAATTAACTGTTAGGTATTTACCATTTTATCATTATTATTATTATTATTATTATATTTGTTGTTGTTATTTGTTGATATAATAGACCTGATAAGCCATTTAGTGAATGGGATACAGAGAATATTTGCGATTGGTTACAAGATTTAGGTTTAGATCAATATATAATGGATGCAAAACGTTGGATAAAAGATGGTCAACAATTACAAGAGGCATCAATAAATGAAATTGAAAAAGAATTAAATATAAAAAATCCATTACATAAAAAGAAATTACAATTAGCATTAATTGATATGATCGAGAATGGTACAAATGATTTATATTTGAAAAAAGCTGGTAAATTGGATACATCATGGATATTACGTTGGTTAGATGATACAGGTTTACCACAATATAAAGAGAATTTTCTAATAAATCGTATAGATGGTCGTGTATTGCATCGTTTAACAATTGATGATTTACAATTATTACATATAACATCATTATTACATTTAATTAGTATAAAACGTGGTATACAAGTATTACGTGAAAATAATTATGAAATAAATTGTTTACAACGTCGTTCATTACCTGATGAACCAAAACAACCAACAATAAAACAAATCACATTATGGACAACACACCGTTGTATGGAATGGTTAAGACAATGTGATTTAGCTGAATATGCACCAAATTTACGTGGTGCTGGTGTACATGGTGGTTTATTTGTTTATGAACCGAAATTTACTAGTGAATTATTAGCGAAAATTCTATCAATACCACCTAATAAAACATTATTACGTCGTCATTTAAATACAAGATTCAATGAATTATTAGGTAAAGATATTATACAAGAGAAACGTGATGCTGAGAATACTTTAGGTTATATACCATTAACACCATCAGCAAAATTAAAGGTTTTACTATTATTATTATTATTTTTATGGGAGTTTTCTAAAAACATTTTTCTATTTAAGATTGCAAAAAAATCACAATTCTCATTGAAAAGAAAGAAAAGTAAAAGTGAAGCTGATTATGGTGATTTGGTCTGTCCATTAAATCCGGATAATAAACAATCAGGTGAACAGAATGGTTGTTCTGCTCTTAATAACATGGGTGTAAGTTAAACTAACTTCTAACAAAAAATATTTGTTTAATTTTATTTTAATGATGATTTCTATTTAAATTCATAGAAGCTTTGCGCTTCTTATGTTTTGCGTGTGTGCTACCAGTTTTTTTTTTTTTTTTTGATTAACAATTCAAAATAGAATTAAAAATAGAGTGAAACTAAATTACATTGATCACCATATTCTGGGAGCATTTCAAACGTATGTACCTATCTAACTAGAGCTCTTGACTGTACGCATAAGGCCCGTCGTACATACGGAATTACTTGTTTGCGATTATCAAACAATTAAAATCATTTCGTAGTCTTTTGGGAGTCGCTACAATAGGTAGAATTGATTCTGATATAAGAGCAGATCATTCAACTGGTACGTTATATGTAAGCGATGAATTTCCAAGAGATCTGCAAACGTCAGTTATCTGTAAGATTAGCATATCACAGAAATAGAATGGAACAACAATAACGTCTATGTCTGAAATGATGATAATAATAATAATAATAATGTAAAACAGCAGTTTCATTCCTATCGCTTGAGATTTTACAGGTGATTTCAGCTTGTAAATGATTTCGTCTTTAATTTATCGTTCCGTGTACGACAGGCTTACAATTAATTAACACACACACACAGATGGTCAATGTATGAAAGTTTCACTATAGAAAAATAATAATTTTAATGATTAATTAATAACACCAAAACTAAGGCTGTGTGTATGGTGTGGTGGTTTGATCAGATTTTTCTCCTTTTCATGCTACGTCATCATGATGGATGTATTGTCCCTCTCTTATAAATATAGATACCGGAGATATTAATCATTCATTGTTGATTTTACAAAAAATAAAATAATTAAAAAAATTTTGATGGAATGAGAGGGTAAAGTTTTTTGTATTTAATTCTTTCTCTATTATGTAATTTTAGAATAGCTGGCTTTCTGTGGCTGAAATCTTCTGCTTAATACTTCTTTATCTCTCTATCTTTTTACAATTAATAATAGAAAATTATTTAATATCCGATATGTAACAACTAATATTTTGTTTTGTTTTTTGTTTTTTTTTTTTTAATATTGAATTTAAAGATGATGATGATGAAGATGGAAAACCAAAAGGAAGAGGATGCCTCTCCACATCACGTTGAATATACAGTACGTTCATCACCAGCATCAATTGCTAATTCTCCGCTACCACAAAGACATGTTTAAATTTGTTTTTTTATATAAAACAATATTGAATATAGAGAAAAAACAATCACCAAAATAATGTCTTCCCCTTTTTTATAAATATAACAATATTTGCCTTAAATATTTGTGGAATTTTTGTCGTAAAAAATATGATATGATATGATATATATTATACCCACATTTATAATAATTTTTTTTTGTAATAATTTATTAACAATTACAGTATTTAGTATTGTTGTTACCAAATCAAGTAGTTTTAGGTATATATTTAGACGAATATATTGCATATATATATGAATGATATATACTTAGGTATATTTAACAACAAAATCGACCAATTTTTGTATCTTTTGTTTGGTGTGCGTACGAGTGCGTGTGTATGTTTCGATTAAAAGAAAAAAAAACAACAACAAATAGAGCAACTTTGTGTAATTAATTTTTAGGTAAATAATAAAAGTTTAATGAATTAAAACATTATACTTGGTGTACTTTCAGTATATCGTAACGATTTTGTAAATACTTGTTTATCATCTTTAATAACATTTAAATCCTGTTTAAGATCATTGTTAATATAATCAGTTAAAGAGATTTTATCTTTTAATTGTTCAAGGTATTTCTTTCGTTCTTCTTGTGCATGTATTAATGCAGCTTGTTCATTTTTGTTCAATTGACACAATTTCGGATCTAATTTAAACCAACTACTTTGTAAAACTTGTTCAATTGTTAAACGTTTCTTTATATCCGGTTCTAATAAGTTTTGCATTAATTGTTTAATTTCTTTTGTTAATAGATGTGTAATTTTCGAACGGAATTTCCATTGACGATTCATTTGTTGATCATATAAACGTTTTATATTTGCAGTACCACCACCACCATCATCAAATGGCATTGCTTTATTCAACATTATATACAACATGATACCTAATGACCAAATATCAGATATTTTCGGATAATATGGTCTACCTTTTAATATTTCTGGTGCTGCATATGATAATGAACCACAATATGTTTCACTTGTTAAACTTCTATTATTTACATCAATAACATAACGGGCAAAACCAAAATCGGATATTTTCAAATTATAATTGGTTGTGATTAATGCATTTTCACATTTCAAATCACGATGTGCTATATCCATAATATGTAAATATTGTACAGCTAAACATAATTGTCGCATCCATATTTTCGATTGTTGTTCACTAATAGCACCATGTTTTAATATAAATTCTAATAAATCACCATTTTCAGCATAACGCATAAATATAAAATATTTCGATCGACGTTGGAATATCGAATAGATTTGTATCAAATGTGGATGATCGATTTTGATTAAAAGCGACAATTCTCTTGGTAGAAACTTTCTAACATAATCTTTTGGTGATTTACTTATATCGATTATTTTACAGGCTAAATGTTGTGTACATTTACTTGATTTATCTTTATTATTATTATCATCATCTTTACTACGATATTCAGCTAAAAAGACTTTACCGTAAGATCCTTCACCTAATATTTTCGATAAATAATAACCGTGGGCTTGTAACGTTAATTCCTCTGATTTTGTAGTTTCAATTGTAGACATTTATTACAACAGGAATTTTAACATATTTCGAAAAATTGACGAAAAAAAAAGAAACAACAAAAAAATTATAATAATCAATTTCTATTGTTTATCATTTGACAAATTTTGACTTTCAAACGTGTCCAATTCGGTTTGGAATTTTTCTAAAATATGATCAGCAACTGATGATAAATCTTCTAATCCACGTCGTAATGCATCTATGGCACGTCCATTATGCATCTGTATACGAAAATGTAATGTTGCCTCCATTGGATGGGGCACAGTATAAGCACAAAATTGTACATCCGGACTGAAAAGAAATTTCCAAATTAGCGCCAATTCTAATTAGTTCAACAAAATAACAATAGATGACAGTAGTAGTATTTTTTTCAATTAATATTATTTTATTGGTAATTAATTAAAATTTATAGCTTACTATCCGGCTATTATGCATCTTAAAGCATTTCCTAGTGTATGCCCTTCGTTTTCTATTACAAATGTTTTGCATTGTTCATCATTAGAATTCACGCCGACTATCTAAAAAATAATAATAATTACGAAATTAATTCGATAGAAATTGAGATTAGGTTCTCAAATATAATTTACTTGTGAAATTGGCATATTTATGCAAAAAATTATTTAATTTAATACAATTTCTTCGATTCTAACCTAATAAAAAATGCTAAAAACAGAATTCTAACCTATTCAAATCGTTTGTATTGTTCACACGCAATCGTCAATAGATGGTGCTATTTAATTGGCTAGTTGTCGCTCGCCTAATTCCAACAATACGTTTCATTGCAAAAATTTATAAAAATTAAAACTACAAGCTTTAAACATCTTCAGTTTTATTTTTAAGTAATTCGATTTCTTCAATACTTTGTTCTTGTTTATATTGTTTGTTATTATTATTTACAACAGGATTTTTTGTATACAAATACACAGCATATAATACAATAAATATTGATAATGCTGTATTCAAATATATCGGTATATTAAATAATAAATAACATAATAAAGCTGTTAAAACTAGTTCAATAGCACTAGCAAATGTTTTTAAAATTGAATTCAATGTTTTCAAAAAGAAACTAGTAACAATACCGATAATTGCATTATTCAATATTACTAATAAAACTTTATAATTTGTTAGTATCTTTAAAATAATTTCATTACTAAAGATAGTTGTTTCTGTATCATTTCCATTAGAATTCATTATTGATTTAAGAATTAATAGAATTAAATTACAAATAATCGAATCTAAATACATAAAGATATTTTGTACGAATATATTCACATTTAAACCTTTCGTTTTTAATAAATATTCATTATAAACACCAGCTAAACAAGAACAAAATATCTGTACGATAATTAATATTCCATTAATATCAACAAAGTTATTTGTTAATAATTTCTGATCTGCTGCTGTATTTATTTTTGTATTAACACCACTATTTTTATTATTAAAATTAATTTGTTTTATCATACAACCGATTGTTAGAATTATTAAAGAAATCCATTGTTTTTTGCTCAATTTCTTATCAAATATTACCTACAAAAAAAAAACAACAATAGGTTCCTTAATGTTAATTATATCGTAAATACATACTTGAAATAATATTCCAGTGATAACAACACGTAATTGTAATAACAAATAATAAGTAGTTGGATCAAATTTTGATAAATTAACAAATGCTAAATTATTATAGAAACAATATAGAAATGCTGGTATAAAATACAATATTAATACTTTCCGATTATCATAAATATTATATAATAATGAAATGATTGAATTACTAAAAAAAATCAATAATCATAAAATACAGGCATAGATTTATACAGAAAAATATTACTCTTTCCAATATAGGATTGATGATATTATTAATTTCAATAATTCAGTTAATAACACAACTGTAATTATATTATAATCATATTGTTTATCGGATTTCTGTGATGCAGTCACTAAAATACCTGGAAAAAAACAATTAATATTTAAAATTTACAAAAAAAATAAGGGAGAAACAAAACCTAACCTTGTGCTACAAATAAAAGAATATAAGCAACAAAAATTATAAAGCTTAAACGACTAGGAAATAATTCTTTATATTTTAGATGAGACAACATTGTTTAACTTTGAGTTTCTAATTTAATTTAAATATAACAAATTATCCCATCTTTTGAGGTTAAAATTGCCACTTGCCACCATCATCAATGTAAACTCGAGCTACCATTAGGATTATTTTTAACATTCTCTATAAAGCGCAATCTGTACATAATAGTTACAATTAATCTTCAATAGTGTAGCGACATCTGGTAAACAGTAGGTATACTAGCATTCAAGTTACCAGTGTTTCTCAAACTATGGATCGAGACTACGAAGGGTTGATTAAAATCAGTTTATATCAAACTCTAAAATTAGCAAATTTTATCAAAAAGTTGGATTTGCATAATTTGACAAAATGGGTATTGTTCGTTGTTAATCACAATAATGCCATAATACGTATGCACATGTATAAGAGATCTCTTTGTCTGTATAGTGTAAATGTGATATAGGTGTCTCTTTCTATCTCAATATAAAATTTTTGTTATATACTCTACAGGACAATGGATGCCATATGAGATCACGTACTGTATTTAATAAAAATGCAACGTTGAATTAATTATTTTTAAATTTTTATCGATTTATCGTCCGTTTTTTTTTTGAATATTTCTTTTTAATTAAGTATGCTATGATAACGTTTCTTTGAAAAGATTATTTAAAGAAAAACTCTAAAATATTATTTAGAAATTGTCATAATTTCAATTAATTAAAATAAAACAAAAAATAGAGAAAACGAACAATATAATTGTGCAAAAGTGATACATAAGTTTTTATTATTATTATTATTATCATTGTTATTTTATATGTTGAGATAAAATTGGATAAGATTGAAATTTTGTCCCTCTCAATATTCAAAAATGTTAGGGATATTTACATTTTCCCCTAATATTGTTTGACAAGTGGGCACATGCGCGTTAACCTACAATTTTGCTTCAGCCATTTATGTTGATTGCATATTATCAAGTGTTAATACAAAAAAAAAGAAAAAAAACGTTAGAAATCAGGTAACTGATATAATCAATGATAAAAGTAATTGGGTGATTAGAATTTATTAATCAGTTTATTACCATATAAATTAATCAAAGATTTATATGTGGTTTTTTATGTATAATATACCGGAAGTTGATGTGTGTAAACCCTACCGTACAACACATTGTGTGTCGCAGAGAGTCACATTATAAGTGCCACCTAATCTTGGCCTGGGGCTGTGTTGTCTCCGTTCATGCTGTTTTTTTACAACAAGACAAATACAATATTGAATGGAAATTTAGATAAAATCAAAAAATATTTTACATTAATCTAATTGGGAAGAATATTCAGTCTTTGTAACTGGTAGATCTATAAATAGTTACCACCATTTTATTCTAAATTAAGGATAAGATTCTTGCTTTTTTCCTAGTAATATTTCATTCATATTGTTTTAATTAATTTCAAAATAAATACAGAATCTCGATTGTGGTGAATCAACCATATTTTGTTACAGAATGACCGATTCCTCAATGAATTTTGGTCCAGCTTGGATTCGTAACCTTCGTTCTGAAGGCACTACTGGCGGTGGTACCAATACAACAGGAACCAGATACCAGTTAGCCGAACATAGGTATCGTTTTATTTATAATTAAACTCTCTTATAAGAATCTTATATCTACAGTAGTTAATTATTTATTTTTTTTGTAGATATGGAAGGGAAGAAATGTTAGCAATATTCGATAAATCTCTAAAAGCACCCCCTACACTGGCAGCATTCAAAGCTTTATATTCGGAACAATCACTAATACCATTAGCTCTATTACCAACCACTGAAGAGGAGGTACATATGTTTTGATTAATTAGAAATAAAAATGTAATCAAACAAAAAAAATTCGTAATTATAGAGAGCATGGCAGTCTCGTCCTACTTCTGTGGGTGGTCCAAATCGTGGTAGAGGTGTATCATTAGAACGTGGTGGTGGTAGTGGTGGTGGTCGTCCAACACGTGGTCGTGGTAATTATCCATCATATGGACGTACAACATCAGCCTATGATAGTGGTTGGGGTAATGGTGAACAACCTGATTGGAGTCCACGTAAAGATTACAATGTTAGAGGTAGTACAACTGATAATTGGCGTCGTGTTCGTAGTAATAATGAAGATGATGATGGTTGGAGGAATATGAATTCCGGTCGACCATTACATGAAAAATGGGGTATTTTTTTCTTAATTTATTTATTACTATTATTGATAATAATTTGTTCCTTTGTTTAATAGGTAGATCAACAAGTTGGCGTGGTGAAGGTGATACAGATGAACGGAATGGACCACCAGAAAGGGGTGGTCGTCAACATTGGCATGAGAATAATCGTGGTGGTATAACAAGACGATCATGGGAAAATGAGGATCATCTACCTGAATGGATAAATGAGAATCCAACAGAAGGTGGTGGTACATTTGATGAAAGAGGTGCATTTCATGGGTCGGATGATGAACAATTAAATGATAATAAAATAAATAGAAGAGAACTACAAAAATCAGCATCACAACAACAAATTACTAGTAATAATAATAATAATAATAGTAATAAACATAAACCACCAAGTTTAACCACTTCAAAATCAGCAATTTCACTATCCAAAACCGAAGACAATGACAAACAATTGAATGAACGAGATAAACAATCTGGTAAAACAAAGGAAAATACAGCAGCAGATCTGGACTTAGAGAAACCATCAAGTATTACCGATAAGCATAATAAATTGGGTGAGAAGAATAAAAGTGATAAAAAAGAAGAGAAACTGAGGCCAACTATTTCGACAAAGCCTAATGATAATAATAGTAATAGTAGTAGTTCTAGTAATAATAATAATAATACTAGTAGTAACAATACAGGTCCTCCTCTAGATTCTTCTTCTACAAATATGTAAGTTTTTTTTTTTAAATTTTTTTGAACAATGGTTCCTAATATTAAATTTTTAATATAATAGGGATAAAGTTGAAGAAGAATTCGCTCGTATGCAAGAAGACTTGGTATTAAAATTAGTAGTTGATGAAGAAACACCAAAACCAACAATACAAAACTCATCATCCTCATCAGCAGCTTCCTCATCTTCATCATCATCATCCACTACAATTGCAACAACATCAACAAATTTCGATATAATAACAACAACAGCAACAGTCCAACAACCACCACCAAATTTAATACAACCACCACCACCACCACCACCATTACAATTACCATCAACACAATCACAACCATCATTACATGAAAAATGGTATTATCAAGATCCACAAGGTACAAGACAAGGGCCATTTTTAAATGTTGAAATGGCTGAATGGTATAAAGCTGGTTATTTTAGTAATCAATTACATGTAATGAGAGAATGTGATGAACGTTATTTCTTATTAGGTGAACTTATAAATATATGTGGTGGTGATAATCCATTTTTATCAAATATACGTTTTCCGATATTAAAAAATGATACACAAGTAAAATTAAATGATGATCTGTTATCATATCAATTATTATCGCAATTAGCATTTAAACAACAAATTTCAATGAGAAATTTAGCTGAACCGTGGAGTGCATTGACATTACAACAACAAGAATTAGCAGCTCAAAGACTTTTGTTGCAACAGCAGCAACAACAACAACAACAACAACAGGTATAAATGTCTATAATACAATATAATTGTTACTAAAGTGTATTTTTGATTGTTTAAAACAGTTACCTCACGATCTCCCATATATGCAACAAAATCCACCAACGAACCCTTTAATGTTTATGATAAATCAAATGCAACAAGTAAGCAAACGATTTGTAATAAAAAAATAAAAATAAAACTAACTATTAATATTAATTGTTTTACAGAGTAATAAACTTCCTGGTTCCGTTTTAGTAGATAAACCACCTAATAATAGTAATAATAGTGTGCCTAATCAATTGGATCCATTATTAGTTCAACAAATGGGAGGTGGTAGCATACATTCCCTACAAAATAGAATTCCAACACCAAATTTACATAATCATCTACCTGGTGGACTAACTTCATTACCATCTGATGGTTTAACAAGTGGTTTACCTGGCTTACCAACACCAGGATTAACAGCATTACCAAATCTACATGGTGGCTTACCAACTGGTCTTAATATTAATCGACCACCATCACATAGTCCTATAGATCAATTACCACCACCACCACCACCACAACAACAACAACAACATCAACAACAAACAAATCAAGACAATGATCCAATTACAAATTTTCTTAAACAATTCCATCAACAAAAACAACGTACTCAAATGCCTGTAATATTTTTTATTTTATTGTTAATTTAATCAAACCATTATTTAACAACAAAAAACTATGTTTTGTTTAATATAGCTGGATGGTGGATCGTTATGGCATAAACCAGTAAATCCATTTAATATTCCACAATCTACTACTACACCACCAACAACAACAACAACACCACAATGGACACAACAACCAGATGTACCATTATCAATGTGGGATTTACAACCATCAACATTACCAACACCTTTAACATCCGATAATCATCAATCAGTGGCAATTGATAAAACAACAGATACACAACAGAATCATGAAATTGAGAAAGATCAACAGCATCAACAACAACAACAACAAAAATCAAAAGAAGAAAATTCACAAAAAGAATTGAAAAAGAAGAAAGAATTTGAGGAAAAACAAGCTAAAAAAGAAGCAGAAGAAAAACGTAAACAAGAACAAAGAAAACAAGAAGTTGAAAAGAGAGTAGCTGAAGAGAAAAAGAAAAAAGATGAGGAAAGAATTCGTAAAGAATTAGAAAAAGCTAAAAAAGAAGCTGAAGAGAAACGTATGCGTGAATTAGAAGAAAAACGACGTTTAAAAGAACAAAGAAAAGCTGAAGAGGAAGCTAAAAAGAAATCAGATGAATTACGAAAACAAGAAGAGGAAAAATCAAAGTAAATTTTGAAATTGTGATTAAATCGAAAACAAATTAATCAAATTTTTTTTCTGTTCCACTTCCTCTTAACCCCCTCATTTAGGCGTGAAGCAAAAGAACGTGAGGAACGCAGTAAACATACAGAAACTAGATTAGCACAAAATCAAGTAATTAAAGCAGCAAAAACAGCACCATGGAGTCAATCGAATTCAACTCAAGGTATGAGTTTGACTGATATACAAAAAGCTGAAAAAGAACGAAGAGCACAAGAGGCGGCTTTATTATTAAAACAACAACAATTACAAGTAATTCTAATAAGAAAAATTGGTAAATTTATTATTTAAAAAAATAATTATTGTTTATTTAGGAACAACAACAACAACAGCAACAACAACAACAACAAATTGAAAAATCTGGTGGTCTACAATTGAATTGGGCTAAAAAACCAGTAGAACCAAGAAGTGTAAAATCGTTTGCTGAAATTCAAGCAGAAGAACAAGAGAAATTAGCAAAAGTAATCCAATTATATTGAATTAAATAGATGAATAACATTTTTGTTATTTTTTGCATGTAGATGACAGCAGAAGCACGATTAGCTGCCCAACAGAGAGAAAAAGAAGCACCAACAACTTCAAACACTAATAGCATATGGAATGGGCAAAGTTTAACATGGGCTAATGCTGCTACATCAGCTACACAATGGAACTCAAATAATGGTATACAGTTATTATTATTTTTTAAATAATGTTATTTTTTTTTTGGTTATTTGTTTTTGATTAGCTGGAGGAGGATTTTGGGACGATGTCCTAGTAAAGTCATCTACTAAACCGTCCACAGTACCAAAAAGTAGTTCAACTAGTGCCATGACAAGTGTTGTAGTTAAACAGCCACCTCAAAAACAAATTAAACAAACTAAACCGAAAAAGGAGGAACCACCAAAATCTGTTAATAGTAATAACAACAATAATAATAATAATAACAATAATAATAGTAATAATTCAGCAAATGATGAATTTACAAATTGGTGCTATAAAACATTATCAACAATTTCAACAAATGTAGATAGTATGTTTTTATTTATTTATTTATTTATTTATATTTCAAATGTTAATTAATTTATAAATTTGTAGTACCTACATTTGTGAGTTTTCTACGTGATATTGAATCAGCATATGATGTACGAGATTATTGTAAAGAATATTTGGGTGATGGTCCGGCAACACAACAATTTGCTACGAATTTTTTAGAGAAGAGACGTTCATTTAAACCAAAAACAAATGCTCATAAAGATGATATGTGTTCACCAGCACCAGCTATTACACCATCTACTACAACACAACATAGTGCCGAATTCCAAGAAGTAAAGGTATAAACAACATCAATGATAATAAATAAATAAATTTTCAATATAATTTTCTTGTTTGTTTTAGGGTAAAAATAAGAAGAATAAGAAATCGAAAATGTTAAAAGTTGATTCACGTATATTGGGCTTTCAAGTAACTTCAGCACCAGACCGAATCAATGTGGGTGATAGAGATTATGGTGATAATTCGTAAATAATAATTTAAAAAAAAAATAAAAAATTGTTTTTTCTGTTCTAATCACCGTTATTGTACCTTTATAAAAAAAAAAATAATATATATATATATATATATTAATATACATATAATGATTAAGTTTAAGACAATTTTAAATTTAATTTGCTTATATGTGTAATTAAAGACAATTCTTCTTGTTTTTAACAATTTTACTGTTAAATATTAGTTTTACATAATGTTGGGGTTTTATTCAAAAATGTTTCATTTTTTAAACAACAACAAAATTCCTATATTTGATAAAAAAAAACGTTTTCTTTTATGATAAAACAACAATTTGAAAATTTTGCATAAATATTTCGTTTTTTTTTTTTGTATAAATAACACCAATTAGAAATTTGCTGTGTAATTTTGAAATATTTTCGAAACGATGAAGACGTACGTGGTACTATTGCTACCGTTATTATTAATAATTATTTCGAATATATGTGAGAGTAAGAGTGCTAATAAGTTTAAACTTAATTTCCACCAACGATCATCGTCGCCTGGTAAAATATTTAATTTTTCCTTGAATTGATTTTTTTTAAATTGATATTTTACAGAAATATTGAAAATCAACGGAATTCAAGTTTATAATAATGTAACGAAACATTTATTAGCTTTTCTAGATCGTTCAAATGAAACTGCCATCATATTCGATTATTTTACAACAAATCTTGCTTTAATTAATAGCAAAACTGGCAAAACGATTTTAATCAATTCTAATGGTAGTCAATTGGTTGGAAATGATGATGCACCACAATTAATATGGCAACATGGTAAAGATTTTGAAACATTTTATCAAAATTTAGCCACAATTCCAAATCCATCGGAAGATTCCACAAATTCTAATAATCAACAATTATTGGATGAAATCAAACAAATTACAAATAATTTCGATTTACCAAACGATAATAATATTTTAGAAACATTGCGAAATATCTCTAAACAATTAAATACAAATCGTGATATCATTAAAGTATTCCTATCAAGATCTGGATTCCCTTTAATGATATCGCACGGTATATCAAGATTTATCCGGATTATCGGTGGTATTGGACGATTATTTTTAGATGTAATTGGTGGTTTTGCATCAATTATACCAACATTAATACGTGGTGTTAACAATATGGATTTGAATGATATTATGAATGCATCGAATGGTTTTGAAGCATTTGTACGAATCTTACAACAATTCGCTAATCATTTAGATTTCCCACAAACTATACAACGTATTAGTAATGATGGTAGACATTGTTTCAATATTATCAGACATTTCGGTGATGATAGTAATAATAATGTTGATAATTTTTTCAAAATTACCGATAATCTATTGAATCTTAGAAATGGTAATTTGCAAATTAACGATTTTATAAGGAATTTTTTAAATTTACAAGGTAATCTACAATTGAATATTGATGATATTCGACCGAATTTACAAATTTTACAAAATGTTTACAATATACAAAATTCACAATTTCATAATGGTGAACGATTACAAAATTTCTTAGAAATTGTCCAAGGTTTCAATAATAATAATTTACATATTGATGGTATTAATATTTCGTATTTAATGCATTTATTAGCTGAAGGTGATTTCACTAGTGCCCTACAATTATTGATTAAAATCATTTTACGTTTAAATGATATGTTCAATCCTTTTATTGCTATACCAAGAGTGATTGGTCATTTTATTAGTAAAAGTTTGAATAATGCTAGTATAGATTTACCAACAATTTTACAAAATGGCAATATTATCGATTTATTACAACAGAATAACGAAATTAATAATGTTTACAAGACAATATCGGATTCTGTACAACAATACGGTAATGGTGCGTTTAATTTGAATCAGATTCTATCACCGAATCATCTATTACCTATAAACAATTTGAATAATCATTTGACTGGCTTATTATCAATTGGTGGTAATTCTGAATCAAATCAAAATCCTTCTAGTACAACAACAGGTAAATCTCTTTAATTATTGTATTTTATTTGATAAAATAATTTGGGGAAATTTTTAGGTAATTTGGAAGATTCGCAAAGATCTCGATTGCATCACAATAAAAGAAACTATCATCATCAACAACAACGATTGAAAAAACAAAAACGGATTCATGCAGTTTCTATCCAGTAAATATAATCAAACGGGTACGATTGCTTACATTTGTCAAGTTGGCATGTTTTCATTGAGTGCGAGCGAGAAGAACAGAAAAGCAAAACAACAATTGTTTCTCTCTTCCTCGCACTCATTTGACAATGTTATCGTACCCTATCTAACAATAATCTAAAAATAACCTTGTAATTTGATTATGTCACATAATATTTGATACTATTGACCCTTTTGTTTACCAAATACACCATTTGGTTATTTTCTAAGCATCCTTACAAATTTTCGAGTTGTGTTTATTAATACAATCTACCCTTATTTCTAAATGTAGGTCAATCAATAGAATCGATACTTTACGCAATCATTTTGTTTATTGTTCGGATATAGCAACAATTTTTATTTTTAAAATACGAAAATTGGTTTTTTTTTCTTTTGAGATCTAAAAATATTCGGAATTGTAAGATATTTTTAATAAAACAATTGATAACAACAAGATTTTTTGGTATTGTTGACAGATTACTATCTCTGGATAACAATGTTCATAGAATACTGTCCTACTCAACAATTATTGTGTTATCATCCATTATAATCATGTTATTTACAATTTGCTGGTCATTATGTTCATATGTCCTTGTTGAAAATTATACAAAAACAATTCAAAATCACCGAACATTATCTCAATGTAATTAAATCAGAGATATTACCGTTTATAGCGAATTAACATCACTTTTGTTCGCTTATAGCGGAAGAATGGATGTTTTTCTTACTCTAACAATAATAGAAAAACATACATTGCTTTTCTACAACATTGTTTATTAGAATTATAGTTGTAAAAATATGGTAAATTATTATTGTTATTGTTGGTGCCTAGGTCAATCGTTACCTTGGACGTTATCACGAATTCACAAAGTTACCTTCGTCTTAAACGGTGTTTATATTTTTATTGTAAAATACATTATTTAGTTGTGTCTTTGTATGAGTTATAAGAGTTATATTTGTACAAAATTTCGTTATATTTTATTGTTTTTAACAATTTTTTTGTTCGATAGTTAAAGTGTTAATATTCGTTGAACGCATAATTCCATAAAATTCGAGATTTTTCGAGAGCGTTATTCCGGACATTTCTACATACCTCTCTTTCTAACTCCCCTGTCGTATATAAAAGCGTCCCAGGCAGCTAGCGCTTGTTCAGTTGTTGCTGAAAGTGTATCCGATTATAATCGTTAATAGTTGTGTGTTGTTAACGCCCTATTTAAACATATAAAAATAATCAAACAAATAATGTCGCTTGTGTGGTACGATCCATTTGAACATGCAACCCGACCATCTCGTATTCTCGACCAACATTTTGGTCTCGGCTTAGATCCTGAAGATCTATTATCACCATTGATACCAAGAGAATTTCGTCCATTACTTCGATCACCAGCGACTGGTGGTTATTATCGTCCATGGCGTTCAATGGCATCCCAACATGATATTGGTTCAACAATGAAATGCGATAAAGATCATTTTGAAGCGAATTTGGATGTACAACAATTTCGACCAGAAGAGATCACCGTTAAAGTAACTGGTGATAATGTTGTAACTGTTGAAGGTAAACATGAAGAGAAACAAGATGAACATGGTTATATATCCAGACATTTTGTACGAAAATACGTATTACCAAAAGGGCATGATATTGATAAACTTGAATCAAGATTATCATCAGATGGTGTATTGACAATTTCAGCACCAAAAGTTAATGCACCAGATGCTGGCCATCGTACAATACCAATCACACATACTGGTCAACCGTCTAGAACGGCTGTTGAAAATAAAGAAGTCAAAGATGCAAAGAAGGTTGAAGATAAAAAGAAGTAAATTACAAATCTATAATGATTTCTTCTATTAATTACAAAAACTGCTATATTTGTTCAGGGATCCATACATGTATTCATTGCATTTCTTAGATTTGTATTTCTGTATGTTATAATTATGTAATAAATGTACTATTAAATAAAGAATTCTTTCTAAATTCCTACTTTTTGAGTTTAAATGATTTCGGTTACCATGATTTCTTTCTTTTTTTTTACAAGTGACTTGCTTGAAAAGTATACGAGTAAACATTGATCCTACCCTTTGTTGTTTTAGGGTTCCTAATGTTTAATGGAATGTATGCAACCAGCAATACTGATCAGTATTTGGTAGAAGCGGTTGCCTATTTACATTTACCCAATATGATTGAGCCACATTTAGTAGAGAAATAAAAAAATTTCCAGTGCAGCCTACGTTGTAAATAAAATCACTAAGAATCATATTGAAACTGGAACATATTCAACGCTATTAATATTGAATAAAAAACAATTACTTATATGACAATAATATACTTTATAGTTTTGGAATTTCAGAATAATTCAATTAAAGTTTTCAATCCGTTCAATTAAACTTTTTCGCGCTATAAATAGCTACATCATAGCACCATACCACGTTGGTAAACATTACAAATAAAAACTACCTAGATTTAATTTCAAAACTGTTAACCTGTTTATCAAAATATCGTTAAACATTTCAATTATAATTTATTTACATTTTGACATAAAAATGGATAATTCTGCATGGATCCAAAAATTAGATGAACTCTTCACTAAAGACTTGACAATCTGTGATCAATTAAATAAATTGTTGATTGCTGATGGTTCTGGTGGTGGTGAATTGAAAAAGATTGATGGTCAGTTTGATTTTACTGCAAATTTTTGTTTTGTTTCTCAACAATTAATTTTAGAGATACTTATAGGAATATCTGCGGAGAAATTCAATAATCTTGTAAATAAAGCTGTAAATCGAAATGATGCATTGGAGAATTATTTAAAACAAATCGAAAATGTTCACAATGACGAACTACAAGAAATTGTAAGCAATATATGCTGCTATTATTATTATGATAATGATGAAAATCAATTTTTGCAGATTAAATTACAGGACGAATTGAAAGAATTAGAAGAGAAATTGGATAAATTGAAAATTGAACGTAGTAAAGTTGAAAATGTCCAAGTAAAAGCAGACGAATTGGCGCATATTGATGTTTTAAAGTATATTATTATTACCTTCTGTATTCAATATAACCTTTCAATATAAAATTAATTACTTTCCAGGAATAAACTTAAACTGTATAAACTGTTGATGAATGTTCATTTCTCATATGAAAGTCAAACATTAACAGGATGTATCCTTGATCAATTTTGTTTCTATCTTAAATCACAATAACATTCTCTTTTTTTCTTTAACGTCTAGCTAGATATTCAAAATAAATCCAATTTAATCGTTTTTGATTTTGATAAAACGAGAATGTCATCTAAAGAAATTGTGGAGGAATATTGGAATAAATTGGAGAATGCTGCAGGTATTGATTGTAAACAACTTGCCAATGATATCCTGAATTCATAGAATGTTTATAAAAGCAATTATTTAATAATAATAATAGTGTATTCTTATGATAAATTTCAGTCATTTTTGTTAATAAATGGAATATTTTTGAACAATCTGTACGAATGTAAAACACTTAAACTGGTAGCTGCAACAAAACCTGTGATGAATAATCCAACAATTATTGCAGCCAATAATAGGCCTTGTATTAAGATTTTATGAATTACATAAAATACACCTGAAATTAATGTTTGATATTATTATTAGTCATAGCAATATTACCATTATTATAAAATAATAATAATAATAAAAACACCTTGAGATGCTATAGTTCCAGAATATGTAAGCAATGAAGCTACAGGCATTAAAGTGGCTGCTGTAACAAGTGGTAGAATAGTTACACAAGCCAAAACAACAATAGCCATTGATAAAATTGGATGTTGTACAGACCATTTTAAATACAATCGTCGTAAAGCACTAATGATATTTTGTAATTTATCTAAAACGTAAAATTTTGTTGTAAATTGTGGTAAAAATTCAAAAATAAATCAATTCTTTTTACCGGCAATCATTATATTATTTATATGATATTCTTGTGAAAATGACAACAATATTTTTCATATCAGTTGAAGTCTGACCCTTTTTATCAACTTATCAGGACTATGAATTGTTACGATGACATTTACTGAGATATTTTTTTTTATTCGGTATAAAACTAAAGGAGTGTTTGTATTATTTTCATTAATGTTTCCAAAATTTAAATATTAGAAAAAAAATATTGCAATTTTTGATTTTAAGCAGAAAAGTGAGGTTAAAGCAGTGTTGCCAGATTTTAAAAACGATAAGACGATAACATAGATAAGTTGATGAAGTTCTGGTTAGTTGTCACTAGATGTCGTTTTACAATCATAGTTTATGATTGGTTAGATTAATTCAACGTGAATATGGAAAAACCAATCTGGCAAGCGTATTGTCGCGCCAATTTTTCTTTTCTTATTATAATAAAACAAATAAACCACCTTAGAGGCAATAGTTATAAACATTTGAAATACTATAGTAATTAATAATCAATAGTCATTTCGCTTTTTTATCAAATTATCTAATGTTTCTAATAACGCAAAGGGAAACCTATCCTGCATGTGGTAAGAATGTGCGATCTGTGCTATATACCTACCACACAGGATGCTGAAGCTAAGCACGATCAAAATTTTGTTCAACATACGTATAATAAATAAATTTGCAAATGACTTACCTTAGATAAACTCCTTTCTTTCTATGCTTACACGATAATTCATTTATGAAACACTAACATCTATTATACTGATAATTTTTTAAAATAGCTGCTAACACTACAAAAGACATCTAACAAACAACTAATTAAACTTATAACAGAGTCGAAAAAACGTTATGTATTAGGTAATTTTGTGTCCGTTTATCCTGTTATCAGAAAACCAAAAAAAAGAAGCTTCGACCGTACATGTTACGTATAAATATAATTATAGTTAAGCTTGAAATGATAAACGGTTAATATAAATTGGTAAATCTATACCGCAAATTGAGTAACATTTTAATATAAACTATCGGATAAATATTGCTTGCAAAAATAGGTATTAATTTATTTTGTCAAAATAATAAAAACATAAAGAAGGATATAGTAAATGTTTCCCAATCTTATTAATAAACCTGTTTGTATAAATTATAATTATCTAATAACAATTCAGACTTGTTTTAAACAAAAGAAACATGAAATTATTGTTTTTTAAAACTCTTCAAAATTGGATAAATATTATCGAAAGCTTCATAAATCTCTTGTCGTATCTTTGCACCAGTTAATACAACTTTCCCAGAAACAAATATTAATAATACAATTCTCGGTTTAACCATACGATAAATTAAACCAGGAAATAATTCCGGTTCATATGAACTAAATGAACTATGTGTTAAAACAAGTCCTTCTAAACGTATAGGAAATTTAACATCACAACTACCAACCATATTTTGTATTTTAAAATCGAGAAATTTCGCTGGAAAACCTAATTTTTGTATAATACGTGCATACTTTCTAGCTGCCAATCTGGAATCATCTTCACTTTTTGCACCAGTACAAACCATTTTACCAGATGAGAAAATTAATGCAGTTGTACGTGGTTCACGTATACGCATTATAACAGCAGCAAATCGTTTTGGATTATATTCAGCATTACGGGCATGTAATGCGATCTTTTTCAAATCTAATTTACAACTAAGATTTACAGTTGAGACGATATTTCTAAAAATTATTCATAAAAAACAATTTTTTTTGTTTAAACTAAACATATTTTTGGTATTTAATTACTGTAATTGTGGTATAATATTTGGATCGGCTGAATGTGGCGTCATCGGTGTTAATGGTGATGGTGTTGCTGGGCCCATACTTGGAGTCGGTGCTGATCCACTAGTACCGCCCAAATTAACCATCGGAGACATCATCGAATGTTGCTAAAAAACAACAATCATAAAATAATCTCAATTTTTATATATTTATTTTATTACCGGAGTTTGTGATTGCATACTGGTTATTGGTAAGGCAAAACCTGGAACGTATTTTGTATGGGGCATCGACATACCCATACCTAAGCCTAAAGTTGGAGTTAAACCACCCATTGGAGCTAAAGGAGGTACTTGCTGAGATTGGGAAGTTGGAGGTTGTTGTTGTTGTTGTTGCGATTGTTGTTGTGGTTGTTGTTGTTGTTGTTGTTGAAGAGCATTAGGAAGAATCATTTGATCTTCTTCAGGTTGATGTAGAGGTGTCCCTTTAATAAAATTCAATTTTATTAAGCTATTATCAGATAATGTAATTAACCTTTCAATACTTACCTATACTAGGGATACTAAAACCAGGACTAGGCAGCATTTGATCCATTTTTAATTGTAATCAATTTGTTTTTGAATTATCAAAATGAAGAAGACTAATTATATTTTGGTAGTAAAGATAGATCACATATAAAATTACACAATTATTATACAACATTTATTGCTCATTTTGAATTAATAATCAATTTGTTTGATTTAATAAATTGTGTTTTAATTAATATTTACAAAACGGTTATCATTAAGCTTTGAGACTTTAGTTTGTTAGTGACTTTAGTTTTTTATTATTGGTAGTTGCAGATCGTAATGGCGGTAATTTCAAATTACGTTTTTATTTTTATTTCAATTTTTGAGAAACTTTTTATTTATTTATAAAAATATCTCGATTAATCAATTATGTTGTTCTGTTGATAAAACTCATAGATAATATATCCAATTATAGTCTAAATTGATTAGAATACTTTTTCAACAATCTAGTAATTTTTGTTTTCTTATATTTAATATTGTCGACAATGATTTCGTATCAAACAAATAGGGGTAAATTTAAAAAAGAAGCAAAAATTTGTGTTAATTTTCAGTGAAAATTCTACAAAAATTCTAGTAGACTTCATTTATTATTTATTGACGTTTTTTCTGAATTACTAAATTTATTGAACTAGTTTTTCGAATTTATGTTTTTATAGGTTGCCGATCTTGAAACTAAATGGCGGTATTTTCAATTCGATCAATATAACCTCACATTTCCTCGTGTATTATTACGTCTGTTGTTATTTTTAATAGGGTTTTTATTAATAAAACAATAATGGTAATATAGATGGGTTTGATTGTTTTCAAATTTTAATAATATTGTTATTTTATTATAGGGTAGGACAAAGAAATCACGTAAAGTAGCTAGACAACAATTTGCAAAAATGAAAAAAATGATAACACCCAGTGATGCACGTATAAAATCATCAAAACGTCAACCAACAAAAAAGAAGAAATCAGACGATCCACATAAATTAAAAATCAATGAAACACCCCAAGTTAGTTCAGCATTATTTTTCCAATATAATACACAATTAGGGCCACCATATCATATATTAGTTGATACGAATTTCATTAATTTCTCAATAAAAAACAAATTAGATATTATACAAAATATGATGGATTGTTTATATGCAAAATGTATACCATATATAACTGATTGTGTATTAGGTGAATTAGAGAAATTAGGACAAAAATATAAAGTTGCATTACGTATTATAAAAGACCCAAGATTTGAACGGATCAATTGTATGCATAAAGGTACATATGCTGATGATTGTTTAGTACAACGTGTAACACAACATAAATGTTATATTGTTGCAACAAATGATAAAGATTTGAAGAGACGTATAAGGAAAATACCGGGTGTACCGATTATGTATGTAGCACAACATCGATATACAATAGAAAGGATGCCGGATGCTTATGGTGCACCAAAATAATAATTTTATTAAATTTGATTTATTGATTGATTGTTTATTAAATTTCTACCAATTCTCAATTAAATTATTATTTAAAATACACCAATTCGGTGATGGTTTTGTTGTATTCAACCAATTAAAATCATCTACACATGTCCAATTGTTGATTTCCATATCTAATCCGGATTTTTTGAAATCCTCCTCTATATTGTCATATTTCCAATTATATGGTGTTAAAAAGATATCTTTACAATCTTCCATAATTGCTCTACTAGTTACATGTAGATAGATTTTAATATTTTTCGAATTATGTAAACGTAATTGTTGACAAGCAATGATTAATGTAGAATTTTCACAATTCGATGCAAAAATCGATGTAGAAACTGGACCTGTAAAAATATAACAATTTTTCAAATGATTTAAATGTAATGTAGATGGATTTCCATAGAAACGAATTGTGCAATTTTCTACATTCTCAACTTGTACATCTTTCTTATAAATTTGATCATCAGTCATTGTCAATTCTTCATTATTACGATTCATAAATCCACAAATATCTTGATTTATTATATTTGTCGATTTCATTGTAAAATCAGTGGTATCATGACCACTTGGTTTCTCTATCGGTTTTGTTGATTTTTTTGTTTTAAAGGTGAATTTCTTTTTCGGTAACAAGTCATCTTCTAAAGCTTTCAAACGATTTGTTAATTCTTGTAAGATTTGTTGGCATTTTTTAATATCATAACTACGTATAAATATACTAGAATTGGCTACATATTTTTGTAATGTTAATATATGATTAGAGATAATATTGAAATGATTGGTTAATTCTGTTTTATCAATCTCTTTAGATTTATTGATTAAATCATCGATTATTGTTTGTTGATTAGTAAATGTTGTTTCAAAATATTCTAATGATTCATTTATGGCAATTGTTTGATTTCGATCATCTTTACGTTTTTGTAAATCTAATTTACGATCTGTATCACGTTTCGTTATTAAATTACTAATTTTATCTAAATTACAATCTGTCATTTTGATGTGATGTAATGATGATGATTTTTGATTAATTTTGTTTGTTTTTGATTTCTTTCTCAATTTCGTTTTTATCTAGTCGATAAAATGGTTTATTTGATGTAGATGCTGATTGTAGAACATCAACAAATTGTTGTTTCTTCTTATTTATTTCAATTGGTGATTTTTCTAAGCCTGGTAGATCCTATAAAACTCATTATTATAATTATTTTTTACATTCAATTTATAATCAATATAGTACTTTTAATGTTGCCTCATTTGGTGTTGTGATAATTAATAAACTGTAACCTAATAATGAACATCCCCCTAACCACAATACAGATTTAATTAATCTATTTGCCATTAATTAGGTTTTCCTTCGTTTTCTTCAGCTTCCCAATACGTGTAATCAATTTGACGTATACGATTATTCTTATCAATAGTCTCACCTAATTTATAATAATATTCTAATAGTCCTGGATAATTATCGTTAAGATACTTGCGATAATCTGTGGTGAACAGAAAAAAACAAGAAGAAGTTTCTATTGAAATTTATATGAATTTGATTATGTAAGTCACCTCTATTATTATTGACGCAATACCAAGCTGAAAAACTGGCTATACAGCAGATACCTTCAACGGCTATTGCGTACAGTGCACCACGTCTTAGAAATCTTCCGTATTTACGTTGAGGTGTTTTTTGTAACATAATTTAAGTAATTCGAATGCCATGTGAAGTCGTAGTAACGACAATAGATGACAGATGGTAAATTTTAGGTTATGTTCTTGAGTCAATTTTGGTTAGATTAATTGAACAAAATTAATCCATAATAAGGCTCACCCTTGTTATTATTGATTGAAAATTAGATTTAGAATTGTTTGGTTTTAGGAAATTTGTCTCTACTTTTCAGAATTTATTAAATTATTCATATGATATAAATAGTGCCATCTAGCGGTAACTTGCAGTATTATAAATACAGATCTCTATTTAAACTGTATAAATTAATCGCGTTCATTCATTAATCCAAAAGACTGCGTTCATAAACTACTTCACAACATATAGTTAGTCGAATCAAAAAATTGTTTTTTTTAGTTGATTTATTCATGGAAAATAATCTTTAATTTTTACATCCCTCATCTATGGATAAGAAGCGATTGACAATCTAGCATACAAAACTTTTTTAAGAGTGCATTTTATCTGATGAATTACTTTTCTCAAATGTTGGACAACCTATACTTCATCACTACCATCACCACAATCACAACGTTGTTGTTGTCGTCGTCGGTGTTGTTGATGTTAATGTTGGACAACCTACTTCATCACTACCATCACCACAATCATCAGCAG
>JAZBGY010000903.1:3327-35536 GCA_037414755.1 Lydus trimaculatus | reverse complement strand
GTTTCATCGGTAACCGTATGTTTTAAAGGTGTAATAATGTTCGTTAGGTATTCAAGTTTATCATAGTCAGTTTTTAATTCTTCAAAGTTGGGCGGTTAATGGCGAAAAAATTAAAAAAAGGCACAGTGAACACTTTGCTCCCATAAGAGCTTTGGAAAATGTCATCTTTAGAGGCATTTTTCTAAGAAACTAGACGGTGAATCGTTTTTAAATTTTGAGAATAGTTCAATCAAGTATTCATTGTGATACCTACCAAATTTCAAATCTCAAAGTTGGAAAACGATTTTTCCTATAGATTCGCTCGAACCTCCTTTAGTCAAATTTTCCTGACAACTTTGGTCAAAAAATTCCTACCCCTTACCCCTTCTTGATGTTGCAATTTCCATGTCATTGATTATATTATTATGTTGGTATTAATGTTGTTGTTTTTTTTTGTGTGTTTGATAGATATTATTGATCCGGCAATTTTAAGACCTGGCCGTTTAGATCAATTGATTTATATACCATTACCAGATGAGAAATCACGAGAAGCAATCTTTAAAGCTAATTTACGTAAATCACCAGTAGCAAAAGATGTTGATTTAGTTTATATTGCAAAAGTTACACATGGTTTTTCTGGTGCTGATTTAACAGAAATTTGTCAACGTGCATGTAAATTAGCTATACGTCAAAGTATTGAAAGTGAAATTCGTAAAGAACGTGAACGTGCTGCAAATCCCAAAAATGCAATGGAGGTAAACGTAATAATTGTTTCGATTATTTTAAATATTATTAATTTTTTACTTTTTCGTGTATTTATGTGTATTATTAGTTGGATGAGGAAGATCCAGTACCAGAGATAACACGTGCCCATTTTGAGGAGGCAATGCGTTTTGCACGTCGTTCTGTATCAGATAATGATATTAGAAAATATGAAATGTTTGCACAAACATTACAACAATCACGTGGTTTTGGTACTAATTTCCGTTTTCCATCAAGTAATTCAGGACAGAATACATCAGGTGGTACTGGTACGGATCAAGGTAATTTCCAAGATGATCCGGAAGATGATCTATATAGTTAGATTGATTTAGACTCTTATATGATGGATGTGAGGGTCTTTTCAGTTTTTTCTTCCTTATTTTTTTATTTCTTAAAAAAAAATGTTTTGATTTGTATTTATTACAATTATTTCAGTTTTCAAACATAATAATAATAATAATAATAATCTAGTTAATCTTTCAATTAATAGTTTTGGATTATACGAATATTGAACAAAAAAAAAGAATTTTCTGTAATTGATACTCTTTATTTATTTATTTATTACCCTCTAATGCTATGGCCAGACTTGCGCCTGTCATGACAAAACCTCGCCCCCATGAGGCGATAAATATTAATGTGGCCAGTGCTTATTACGAATTATCGATTTTCATGTTGTTACATGACGCATATTCAGCTATAGCATGCTAAACAGCCCATAAAGACACCTGT
The DNA here is from genome assembly GCA_037414755.1 of Lydus trimaculatus. Lineage (NCBI taxonomy): Eukaryota > Metazoa > Arthropoda > Insecta > Coleoptera > Meloidae > Lydus > Lydus trimaculatus. Next base: position 34,066 of record JAZBGY010000903.1, on the reverse strand, counting down.
ACACCTTAATCCTCATCTGATAGTTGACACGTCTTCAAAGATTACAATAATCGAGCTATTGCAAGTATGTTCCAGTGTGATTACAGCTTAAATTTTTATAAAAACGATAATTATAACTAACAAATAAATTTTATTTGTTTCGGATACAAATCGAACAAAAAAAAACTAATCTGTAAATTTATATTCTTCGATATAATTAAGAATTTCTAATGGTTCGTATAGAATGTCTCTTCTCTTCCGGCCGATATACGTAGCAGTGCCTGTTGCAGTAGGTGTTGTTGTTGCTGTTATTTGTTTGTTTTTAAGTGCATGAATTAATTTCTGTAACAAACAACATTGATTGACATTTAATTAATTTAAACGATCTGTTGTTGAAACATTACCAAAACCAATTTTATTAAAAATACAGCAAATGTTAGAAAACCGATTGTCATTAATGCACCCTCATTTGATGGGAAATCAACTTCATGTTCATGATGTCCTCTGGCTTCATTTATTTCCGTTTGTTTACTACTCCATAAATTTGTGATTTTCTCATAAATTGTTTCTAATATTGTATTTTGCATGTTTTTCAATAATTTTATTTTATTTTTTACGGTTTTATCAGCTTTTTCTACCAATTTCTTTTGAATATTCGTCAATACCGGTAGAAAACCATTTATTTGAACATTTTGGAAAATATCATTTTGTTCATTTAAAGTTGTCGATTCTAAATTGGAATTTTCATCATTGTCATCACAAATTATTGATGAATTCGTTGTTATTGGTGGTGTTTCTAACACTTCATCCGTTGTGAAACTGGATGAATCTTTAATAATACAAATTAGGTGTGATATTGTCGAAATTTAATAAAGAATTACCTAAAATTTTCGAAGATTGCGGCGTTTTCTTCACATCGATTTGCGGCACTTCAATCCAATCGTTTCTCACCAAATTTGATAAAATTAAAATTTCGATTATCATCAAGAGTTTCATTGTTCTCTCATAGACGGTGAATGACGATGAAATGACAGAATTTTCATGGATCTAATTCTAGATAGAACACAAGATTCAGTTAGATTTGTTTTAACTGAATTCATAGAGCAGAAAATCGTTTTTACCGCAACTAATTCGCGATAATTAAACTAAAACGGGGTGGAAAAGGAACAAACATATAAATATTTACTTCCATCAACAAATGAACTTTTAATAAACCGAATTTTATTAATAATTAATAAACATGATTTAAAATCCATTTCAAGAATCGATCGACTCTGGTATAAATAGTTGGTATTTTAGGATTGCCACATGTTACAGTTGATGCAAGTGACACAACACCCAATTGTGTATATTGTGGTTGACTATTTTCAACTGTTAATATTGATGATGGTCCACCACAAGCATCTTCATTTATTTCACCAGTAGCACAAAGTTGTGTTCGTGCAATTGGTCGTATCTTTGGTGGTGCAAGTCGATTACATTGTGCCCGACTCCATATTTTAACTTTTGTGAATTGTAATGTTGTTGAACCGACAGCATTTGATGGTTTCGTTTTACCCCAACCGCTAAATGTTAATTTTCTACCAATTAAATGATCAAAATTTTCATCAAATGGGAGACAAATCGGCCGGATATATTCTAAAACAAGAATAAGTTAGGGCCAATGCACGCGAAGTCTTTTTCACGCGCGCCAAGCGTAACTATCTAACAATATAGTAGTAGGATGGTGTTGGTTGCCCGCGTTTTATCATGTTTTTATCGATACAAACGCAAATAATTTGCTCTAACGACATTTTTACGCACTGTAAACGTACGTGAAAAACATGTCTGCATAGGCCTTTAATCGAACCACACTATGCTGCCTCCAATCAAGTTTTATCGTACGTTGACTAAACGATAGTTACCTGTAAAACGGACTGGTTTTGCCAATCGAATCAAAGCTATATCGTTTTTAAAAGTTGTATTATTGTATTGTTTGTGTTTAATTGTTTTTTCAACCGATATATCAACAAAGGAATCAGCACAAACATTTTTATCTTGACCAGATGAACAATCGATGTCTTTTAAAATATCCAATTCTCCTAAACGGACAACAGCTCTAAAATTTTTGAAATCGTGAATTAAAGAAACGTAATATTAAAGCCGGGATTCCACGGCGCGTGATTTGGCGAGCCACGAGCCAGTCTCGATAAGCCACGCGTCGTATGGCACTGAGCACGCTAGCCATTTCTGGCTCGGCTCATGATAGCTTGTGCTTTTCCACCAATTGTCGGTAAATTTGACACGAGTCAAAGAAAAGGCGAGCCTCTCAGGCTCGGCTCGTCATACGTCACCACACTTCAGTAGCGCTCAGGTTATTTTTTTCATAATAAATTAAAAATGGAGTGGACAAACGACATTATTTTGGACTTTCTGTCTAAACCATAAAATCAGAAACCGTGTTCACGATGCCTGGAGGCACATTGGGGGGAAGCTAAACGGCACTGACAAGGCTCGGGCAAGATTTGCCAAGCCAATACTAGTCATACACCACGAACTCACATGCGTCCTAACAATATCATCCCCGAACCAAGAGTGGCCGAGCCTCTACAAGCTCGAGCCATGAGCCAGACTTGCCGAATCACGCGCCGTTGAATTACAGCTTAAGAAACAAACAAGTTTAGTTTAGGATGCAGAGACAGACAATGAGCGGCTGTTAGGACATAACGTTTACTAATCAAACTACCACCACATAAGAATTGCGTGAATTCCACACTGGGTTCTGCAAAAATTGAAGAAAAAAAAATGATAACATCAGAACTTTTGCGTTTTTGGTAAGTAAACACGTACGTTGGTAGCCTAAGAAAGCCATCCATGGAAATTGGCCAATTTCTGCAGTACGTCCACCGATAATACGATCACTAACAATAAAAGTACCACAATTTTTAGGAAATAATGATCTTTTCCTTGCTCTAGTTTCTGCTGGCGTCATTCGATATGGATAACAATCAAGATCTTTTTGATTTTCTGTATTAAAATAAGGATCGTTGTAGGAAATTTTAGTTGCATCTAGGAAAACAAACGAGCCTTGTTTAACATCGCATTTCAAATTTAGTGAATAAGAGATACTTACATGAGGTAATGGTAGTAATTAAAAGAATCTGCCAAAAGATAACTGAAGACCAGTAGTACATTGTTTGCTGATCTAAACAAGTTAATGCTGTTTAAGCATATTTGCCAGTGGAAAAAAAGGTACAAACTAAACTGTCCAGCGCATAACATCATTTTTCTGTCAATATTTAATCCAGAATACGTTTTCTGGCAAAATCTTCAAAGACGTAATGCTTTCTGTGAAGACTGCGAATATCTGGAAGGAAGCCGAGTGCGAACCATCGAAACAATTTGTGATATTCTGACAGTAACCAAAAAACGTATTCTATAATTAATTTTAAATGGTTAATAACCTGTTTTTATCTTTCTTTTCAACAAAATAGGCTACCAAGTACGAACTGTAGGTCCATTTGTTCTGATTCTATTTATATTGAAATCGTTACCAATAAAAAGTGATTTTCAATTGTTTTCTTATCAATTGAATTTTTATTGATGATAGTTTAGGACACAACATTGATTGGTTCGAAATCCAATTAAAATGTTATGTTTTATTATAAAAAATTAATTTTGCCAACCTCTTCTTTACTTCCTACTTCAAAAGACTTAAGGGGAAGATAGTTGTGGAGCTCTGGAGCTCAAGTTTGTGGAATTTATACTTGCATACTCCGCGTAACTGTGCTAGGAAAAAGGAACCAACAAACAAATATCTATGATTACAGAGGTGTTTTTAATAAAAATCAGTCTTCTTAATTATAATAATTATCTTAATTAATAAACATTGTCTAAAATCCATGGTAAATATTGATCAACTCTTGTATAAACAGTTGGTAGTTTAGCATTACCACATGTTGTTGTTGATGCAAATGATACAACACCCAATTGTATATATCTGATTTCATTATTTTTTGCTGTTAAATTTGATAATGGTCCACCACTATCACCAGCACATGCATCTTCAGTTTTTTCACCATTAGCACACACTTGTGTTTGTAAAATTGGTCGCACACTTGGCGGTGCATATTGATTACATTCAGTTTGATTCCATACTTTAACTGTTGTAAATTGTAATGTTGTTGAACCGACAGCATTTGATGCTCTTGTTTTACCCCAACCGCTAACTGTTAATTTTCTACCAGTTAAATGATTGAAATCTTCATCAAATGGCAGACAAATCGGCCGAATATAATCTTAAAAAAACAAATTAATCATATCGTACTACCGGATACACTGTAATAATACAGTTTACCTGTAAAATTGATTGGTTTTGCTAATCGAATCAAAGCTATATCGTTTTTAAATGTTGTATCATTGAATTGATCGTGTTGTATAGTTTTCTCAACCAATAGATCAACATAAGGATCAGCACAAATATTTCTATTTTCAACAGTAGCACAATCGATCTCTTTTAAAAGATCCAATTCACCCAAACGAACAATAGCTCTAGAATTATTCCAATTAGAAATTGAAGAAATATAATTCAAACGAAACAAACAATTCTAATCCAGGATGTAGGGAGAGACAATGAGCAGCTGTTAATACATAATGTTGATTAATTATACTACCACCACATAGGAATTGCGTGAATTCCACACCACTTTCTGCAAAAAAAATGATTAAAAATATGTCATACTTTATGGCAACGATACGTACGTTGGTAGCCTAATAAAGCCATCCATGGAAATTGACCAATTTCAGCTGTACGTCCACTAATAATACGATCACTAGTAATGAAAATGCCACAATTTTCAGGAAATAACGATTTTTTTCTTGTGTCGATTTCTATTCTTGTTTCAGGTGGACAACATATGTAACCTTCTTGATTTCCAGTATTACATGGATAGATGAAATCCATATCTAAGTTTTTTAGGCGACATTTCGATAAATGTACACACTGATAATTCTCAATTGTGCATAAAGCTTTCGTAACTGTATCTAGTGGAGAAACAAATAAACCTTCTTAGCAAACAAGCTAAACGGTTAATTTGGACTTCCAAGTATTTATAGATTAATTCTGTAATACCTGGAAATGATTTGTGTAGAAAGCCAGACCGCATGACTCTCTCTTTACACATTATCTTGAAATTTAGTGTCAGTGATTGATTAATTCCCAAATTCTAAGAAAATCTGCTACTTTTACTAACAGGAAATAGCTATTCGAACGATTAGAAGAAATAGTGGAAAATGGTAAATTTCGTAATTAGTAGCCTCGCGGGGGACCGCACCCCACAGATAGTTCAAACCTTTTGAGAAACACTTTTCAAATACAGCAGATTCCATTTTATTCGGCTATCGGTTTATCATTATAGTCAAAACAGATCCCGGCTTTTAGGGGTTTCGCACAAGTTAGAATTAGATAAACAAAAAACAAGCGATATTTGCGATACATCTGCCCGCTGATGTTTCATCATGATCATTACAAAGATAGCAAAGGAAGATTTTTGACTGGAAGTCCTTACGATTAGACGCCTCATTTTCTGTTTATCTCTGCAGAACCCCTAAAAGTGGGTGTTGCTGTTACGGTTCTACTATATGTTCGTATTATAAATGCTAAGTATATATAGGCGACTAAATTTGCTAACGTTGAATTTGGGCCCCCTAAGTTTTTAAATCCACGCTACACCACTGACAATGAGTAACGACCACAAACCACAAGCATTTATGTTTCTACTTTGCTTACGAGTTACGCTTAGATTTCCTGGCAGGTAAATCAATCTCAAAAGACGTGAAATTGACTCTAGAAGAAGACTATACTGGTAAAAGAATGCAGTACAGTCCGTTCGGTAAACTAAGAAATTGACTACAACTTTTATGGATTAATTATGCGTAAACTTTCGCGTTCTAAACGTTTATGCTTATCTTAACGCTAATGAAATACAACTACGTACAAATAACGGTGAATAAAATTATTGAAGTTATCAGCAAGCAAATTATTTCAAAAAGCCTCTATATACAGTTATTTCTTATAGTGTTGTGATTCATAATTATTGATCCGTCTTTGAACTTCTACCCGGCGGCTATAAATCTGAGATTACACCACTGTTTTCCATAATAACAGGAAATAGTTATCGTCAGTTTTTTAAGTAACAGAACGGACTATACGTATAGATTAGGAATTATTGGGTTTTCTTTGAAATTCTGTATTTATCAACAAAGTAGCAACTATTCAAAATATAAAAGGAGCCGATTTCTTGGAATTAACAAAATATGTGTTTCTGGAATCCTTTCAAATGATTCTCATTAGAATTAATTTGGATATAAAAATTTAATAATTTTTCTATAAATATTCCAAATAAACATTAAAAAAAAAAAACAATCAAAAACACATCACTTATTTAAACAATAAAGGAAATTAGGAGTTTTTTGGGTTTTTTTTTTATTTTTACACAATTAATTGTTAAAATATTACTCATAGTTAGTGGTCATTATCGTATATTAGTTATAAACAATTAGTAATTCTGTGAATTTTTAAATATTTAAAAATTAAAAGTATACTCACAACACGTAATGGTTATAATTAAAAGAATCTGCCAGAAGATGATTGAAGTCATCTTATTTTGTTGATATTATTTTTGCAATCTTCAGAAAATCTTAACACAAACTAAGCTCTCTCTCTCTATAATGAAAAAAGCTATTTTTAGCTTTCCACAAAACGATTAGCATTTTGAAATTTTTATCAGTCTTTTTACGTTTTACATCTTCATTGGAACGTTTTCAACAAAGCACAGTTTAATGAACAGAAAATATCCAAACTGGTTATACAAGATGGTTAAAACAGTCGCGTCTATTTTGTTGTTTTTTTCCAATAGTTTAAAGTTGAATTACTCGATCAATACATGAGAATTTCAAATTATTTCGTAATTAAAACGTGATTATAATTATCAAGATCACCCGTTAACTGACCTACGGGATTTCCCTTAGAAATGTAAATCCCCACATATTTATATCGGTCTGATTTGTAAACAATAGTAATCAACTTACGATTCTCATAAGAAAGTTGCACCACTATCCATCAAATATTCCATAATTTTGATTGTTGTTTGTTTGTGAACATCAACACGAAATTCCAGTTGCTCTTATTGTCTCTCCTTAGTTCCTCGCAGTTTCTATTTATCCTTTTTCCAATTATTAACCGGTAATTTACAAATCATAGATTATTATTATTATTATTATTATTAAAAAAGTAATCTTCCAGGTAAATGTTATGGTTCGTGATAAACTGACGTCAGATCCCACACTCTTCAAAATAACAACAAAATAGAGACAAATCACAAGGACATTATAAATCGGTTTGTACGCGATTAAAAACCGTTTGATACGTTTCCAAAACAGTCTAACAGAAACATTGAAGGACTAAAGATGTCGATTTGTAGATATCCGTATTTACTGACTTGTCTACTTATCATTACAGCCAGTATCAATACATCTGGACGTAAGTGTTACTTTTATTTCAATTGTTATCGTTGTGAATGAGGCAAAACTGATACTTTTGCAATACAAACAAAGAAACCAGTACGTATTTGTTGATAACGTATGGGTCAAGGTTTATTTTTTTTTTTGTTTATTCACTCCTATCAAATTCTAATTAACTGGAATTTTTTGTTTTTGGTGTTATTAATGAGATGATAATTTTGTAGAATGGGTGGTAGAAGATGATGGTTGTCGTACACCAGATAGAGGTGTTGGTAATTGTATACCAGGACGTGAATGTGGTCCGCTGTTACAAGTTTTAAATGATGCTCCACAACCATTATCATCCGATGTTGTTACATTATTACAACAATATGCTTGTGGTTTTGAAAATGGATTACCGAAAGTTTGTTGTCCATCAACACCAATCAATTTTGGTGTACAACCATCACAACCACCTGATGTTTCACAACATAGAAACCGACCATTATTACCAAAAAATTGTGGTGTACAACAATCAGGTGATCGTATAATAAATGGTGAACAAACTGTATTATTTGAATTTCCATGGATGGCATTGTTGAATTATCGACCACGTAAGATTTGTAAAAATGATCAAATTTCGTTTTGTTAATCAATCAAATTTGTGTCTTACAGCGAGTAATGCTGTATCGTTCAATTGTGGTGGTACTGTAATCAATAATCGTTACATCCTCACTGCAGCTCATTGTTTAACTCATGAAAGATTGAAACTGTAAGTATATATCCTTCATTATTGTGGTTTAAATGCGTAGTTGTTTCATATGTAGTTACGCCACTGAATTGTAAACAATTTGACTTTGAGATTATCGAAAAAAAGTTGTTTTGTTTTCAGCCTTTCACTAAAATTCCTTAGATTACAACAGGTCATGATCTTTACATTTCTTCTTAGATACAGTTGTATAATTACCCATACAGGTATTGTCTGACCTGTCTCAAGCATTCTCTAGGTCATTGTCTCTTCTTTTTTATATATTAATGTTGTTTTAATAAAATTCCAGGATAGGTGTTCGTGTTGGTGAATATAATATTTCATCACCTATAGACTGCGAAAAAACAGATTCCGGCCAAGTGTGTGCACCACCAGTTCAAGATTTAACCATCGAACAAATCATTCCACATCCACGATTTAACAGGACGACATTAGTCAACGATATTGGTTTGGTTCGTGTATCATCACCCATCAAATTTACCGGTAATAACAATAATAATTTATAAAAAATATCGTTGATAACTCTTCAATTGTAGATAGTGTTATGCCGGTTTGTTTACCATTGGATGAATTCCGCACATACGATGTAAATTCGAAAAAACTCACCGTTGCCGGTTGGGGTACCACAGAAAAATTAAGGTCTAGTGCAGTATTATTGAAAGTGATCATTGAAGCAGTACTAGAAAATGAATGTAAACTTGTCTATGAGAACGCTACATCAATAACTCACTTACAAATCTGTGCTGGTGGTAAGGATCAACGTGATAGTTGTGCAGGTGATAGTGGTGGTCCATTAAAAGTCCTCGAAAATTATAATAGAGAAATCCGATATATACAATTTGGGGTTGTGTCGTTCGGGCCAGTTTTCTGTGGTACAGATGGCAAACCAGGTGTTTATACGAAAGTACCGTATTATATGGACTGGATTTTGGACACAATTAGACCGTAATTGTTGATTAATCCAATGATAAATGAAGACTGATATCAGATCTTATAGGGATATGTTTTATTTTGTTAAACTATAAAAGTATTTTAATTAAATGCCAGATAACTATAAAGTTTCATTTTACGTGTTACAGACTGATCAAATTAACTGGAGTTTTACTCCTTTTGTTTTTTACGTTTTTCTACAATAAACTTTTTATTAATAATGAACAATTATTGTATTTTTATGCATGAAGAATCAAACTGGATGTTTCTTATAATTTCTGGATTGTCTTTCAAACAATGTCGGTTGTTTGTTGACACGTCCATACATAGTTTTCATATATTTCTTATGTTCGTCTCTACGTAACCGGTCTTCGTAACGTCTCATCTCCAATCTCATATCTAGATCTTCTTCGTTATCGTAATTGATTGTTTGCCAAATCGGCTTCTTCCTCATCAATTTCTCTCTCCATCTAGCTTCTTCTTTCAATTGTAACTCTTCCAGTTTCTGACACATTTCCAACTCTAATCGTTTCCTTTAAACAAACAATGATGTTAAGATTTACGGAGTATTGTATGTACAGTTAACAAATACCTGGCCGACTGAATCCGTAATATTGCAGCTAGATTTGATCGACTACCTGACAGCAAATCTAAATTTGATAATTTTACGTCAATACTATTTAGTGGAGATTCGTTTTTACTACACGAACTTGTACTATTTTTGGAGCAGCTTAAAAAATTGTTTAGAATTTCCTGATTTTCCCGTTTGTTTTTCTGTCGATTGTTGTCTTTGTGTGATATTAACGATTTATACAATTTCGGACAAACATCATATCGAAATTCGTTCTGTTCGCGTTTCGCCATCGATGGTGGTAGAGAGGCAGCTTTCAGCATCTCTTCCGACCGGATCTTCTTCTGGAGCGCCCTAAAATCAAATAATTCTCTAATTTTATCAAATTCGCTCTTCTAAACTATTATAGTATCACCAACCTGTAAAAACCATTATCGTACATCTTCTTGTAGAAATAATTCGAGAATAGATGTTTGGGTATCGGTTTTGCTTTGAATTTCTTTCGATTCTTCTCAGGATTCGAACATAAACTCGGTGATGATTTGGATAATTCCCGTTTCAAATCTTGCAGAAATTCATCGCGTTTTGTGAATGAAAATGGACGTATTTGCGCTTGTAATTCGGCTTTTCTACGTTCTCGTATAGCGTGACTTTGGATCTGTTGATCCAGCATGATTTTATCGAATAAAGGAATCCGAGATTCAATCGGTACCGGATTTGCTTTAAACATCTGTTGGTCTTTCTTCATGTTCTTGGTGTCAACCAATAAATCATCGATAATTTTGTTCTCTTCATCTCTAAAAAGAAATTTTGAACGTTTAACGTTAATCGTTAATCTTACATGAATTTTGTTTACCTCACAGTCATTTGGAACGGTTTTGGTATTGTTATACCGTCACTTTTCGGTAATTTAACCGGACTAGTTGGTGCACTTTTCGAATATAAAACGTCTAAATTATCCGTATTTAGATCAAAATCGGTTTCAACATAATCACTCGTATTCTTGTCGAATTCTGCTGATTTTATTCGTTCTGATGGTGGTGGTGATGGTGTTTCTTTTATACGTACTGAACGTCTAGATGGTGGTTGTGTGATTGTATCTTTCATTGATGATATTTCCGATTTTGGACTTACATTCAATGAATGATCTTTGATTTCATTATTCGATTTCTTACCTTTTTTTATAATCATATCATAATCATTTTCTACGTTATTAAAGTAAGAACGTTGTTTTTCTTTAAGTAGTTCGATTTTCTTGTAAAATTCGGTATTTGATAAGTGATTGATATCGTCATATTCTGGAATGCTATCGAAAAATTCTATTAAAACTTTTGCAGAATCTAATGAGGCTTTTATCGGTTTTGAAGACATTGTTTTGAAAATTCTAAATAATGGAAATCACTACAATTGTAGTTACAATTTAGTAAATTCCTATAGCAACCAAATTATTGATCGTCTTTGGAAAATTCCAACAAACACTCAACCACGTGTACGATAATCTATTTCTACACTTTTTATTAGTTGTATATTGTCATTGAATTAATTCAAATTAATAGAATCGTTACGTGAATGAATAGAATACATTATTAAAATGATGTAATTACTTTAGTATTCAAAGTTTCGATTTAACGTACTAATTGAATTTGCCGCCTTTATTAAAAGACGTCCGAAGCAATACAGCGCCATGTTCGGTGAAAACTTGGAACTTTACAATTGTTGAAAATTGCAACAGATGTCGCACTAGGTGTATGTCACAATTTTCTAACCTCAAAATTTTTAGAAAATTATCAACATGTTGCGAATATTAAATAAATTCGCAACAATTGAAAATTCACTATTACACCACCTTCAAAACGTGTTTCCGCAACAAATTAGAGTAAACATTACATAATTGTTGATAGTTTAGGTCGTTTTAATTCGTTTGATTTTCAGACAACTTACATATTAAAACGTCGCTTTCCGGCGCCTCTACAGAAAAAAGGTGGTCCACCGAAAAAATTACGTTCACGACATTACGTTTATGATCTAGTTGAGGATACAAGTGCAAGAAAACTACTAAATATTGATGTTATTCTAAAAACATTCGTTGATGGTCTTGGCAATATCGGTGATCGTGTTTCAGTTAAACCACATTATGCTTACAATCACCTGTTATTGCCGGGATTAGCTGTATACGCATCACCAGAGAATGAAGTGGAATTCAAAGATGCTAAACGAAATGAGAATGTAATCCGATACAGTTCGCGTAATGCTTCTCATGTAATTGAAAAGAAAAACACTCGATTTCGATAAGATTCTACCAAAAATTGTGCTTTCAGATGATGAACAGTCTTACACGATTATCGCTGACAATTGTTATGAATAAAGATGTACCGTGGGTAGTAGAACCGTGGCATATTAAAGCATCATTTCGTAAATGTGGATTTGTTGTTCCCGAATATGCGATCACAATGCCAACTAAACAGATCACAGGACCGGATCTAACTAAAGAGAATAAAGAATTCTACGTCACCGTTACGGTAACTTACAATTATTTACAAAAAAAAAAAAAAATAGTAATTAAAAACAATTAAAGATCAACAATACGGAGAAAGTACATGTACGTTGTCGACTACGGCATTGGAGTACTGATATCACTGAACGTCTACCATACGAAGAGGAATTTTGGAAGAAACCGTTAGAACCTTTATTTCCCGAAGATGAAGAAATATTGAAAACTATCCATTTAGAAGAACGAAAATTACGAGAGAAATCAAGCAAAAAACCATAAATAAAACAATAAAATTTTATTTAGTTTTATCAGATATTGTGTATTTATCGTAGGTTTTTGTAGGATCGTAAGGTTCCCAACGACTAGCCGGAAATATGTGTTTATTCCGCTCATACCAACTTCTCAATAGTACTTTACCAGCATGGGATTCCTCTTTTTCAATTGAAGCATCACTCACTAATCTGATATCGTCGTGTACGTCGAATTGAAATAGTGGGCCACTTTTACCACGAGCCTACAATCAAAGAAATAATTTTAATAAAATTCTAATTATTTGGGGCAAAAACAAGCAACCTTTGTCACAATAAAATCATAAAAGGTGTAATGATGAGGTAGAATTAGATCTTCTTTAACGTACATCAATTGGTCAGCCATTACCGTTTTTAATTCGGAGAATTCTTTGCGTAATAATTCTAAAACTCGTTGTAAGAACTGATAAATCGAATTTCCTGCAAATTGATCGATTTAAGTAATTTTTAACAATTTGAAAATCGTAGCGAATCTACCTTTTTTAACTTTTACTGTTCGTCTATGGCCGGATCCATCCCAATAACTGAACGTTATATTGATATCTTCTTCTTTTAGTTTTTTCTGTTGTTCAGCCCATTGTTGGCGTAATTCTTCACGTAAACGATTCTCTTCTTCTTCACGTTCACGATCTGGTAGAAAACTCGTATCAACATTTGGATCTTTTTTGATTTTTTTCTTTGGTATTTGTGAATCGTTTTGATCTCTCCATGATGTTGTTTTGCTTCCATCATCGGACTCTTCTTTATCATCAATTTCGTCTATTTCTTCTTCATCATCATCTTCAAGAGTGAATGATAACGCTTGTATCTACAATGCAAACTTTCTTTCTATTATTTTCTAATGTTCTTGAATTGGAAAAAGTACTATTGTTGTTATGGTATCACTATTATTGCTTTACCTGTTTGATTTGTTTGTTTTTTTCAGCCAATTTCGCTTCTAATTGCCGTTGAGTTTCACGTTCTTTTTCTGCTTGTTTCTGTGCCAATTTCTTTTCGCGTTCCTTAACAATATTCTCTTGTTTTGCTTTCATTTCATCTAATGTTACTAAACCGATCGTAGAACTCTATAAATAATAGAATTTTTCCAATAATAACAACAATAAACAAATAAATCAACAAATACTACTTTTAATTGTTGTTCAACAGCATCATAATGTGTGGCGAATTTATTTTCGATATTATTCAATTTTAAATCTTCTTCGATTTTCTTCTTTTTCAATTCGAGATCTTGTAGTTCTTTTTCACGTTTCTTCATTAGTTGCATGGCTCGACCAGCCTCGCTGGCAGCCCCCTTATAATGAGCCATTTCACTTACTAACCTAACTTATAGAAAAATACTCAATTATGGAACTGTGATTGAATTATCAAAACAATTGAATATTTGTGAACGATTTTCTGTTTAAACAAAAAGGCGTAGTTTAGTGATTTTTCAAAAATTATTAAAATTTACAAGCAAAATAACAACATACAACCATCAAACAAGTGACAAATGTACAACAATGAACATAGCCGCATGAAATTCTAGTTATATTGTTGCGGTAAAGTTGGTACTACTCCAGGGTCGGACTTAGAGCTTTTTAACTATTAGGTATCTAGGGAAGGAGTAAAATGCAACCTATGATATTTTAATATTAACAAGGTGGATGACCCCCACTCCCGAGAACTAAGTTTTTTTTTTAATTCTTATCAGATTATTATTTATTCAAACAAACAACTAATTAACTACAATAATTATAACTAATACAATATATTCAAACATAATCAATTAATCATACAACAAACGCATAAAACAATACAATACAATATAAGGAAAAAACAATCAAGAAAATCAAATTGTGTAGATCAGCAAATACATTTTAACCAATTACAAACTATAAATTCGTGCATGCGCACAAGTATAAAAGAATACTACATAATTCAAATATATTCTTATTCCCAATTCTCACACTTTTTCTGTGTTTTGTAGTCCATCAGAAAGTACAAGCACAAACTCTTACAAAAGATGAGCTGGTAGAGGTGCAGGCAATGAAAGTCGTCGGTTCCTGACGTATCCACAACGTCCCTGCGACATCCTATTAAACCCATTCAAATATTTTATACGGGATATATAATAAAAAGATATACATATATAATACATGGCAATATTACCTTAAATGGCTTCCACCCAAAGACTAAAGGACTGTCAACTCGCTCCTCTCTCTACAGGATAATTGACTTCCACCAACATAGAATCACAGATTTTAAGGCATATAATAAGCCTATATAAAGATTAATGATTGTTTTGTGTCTCGGCAAATACCGGAAAACTTTCAAAGTTATCACTTTTTCTCTTGTTCGCTCGAGGAAAAGATCTGGCCAGCGAGTCGATCTGACGTGGGGGCTTATACTTTCGGATCTACCACAACACAAAAAGACCGACCAAAGTTGTAGAGCATGCGTAACAGGGGCGGACTTAAGCTAAAACCTTTGGGGTGGCTAGCGTAAAACTTAACATACTGTTAGTTTATTGAATAATGTTTGTTCACTAATCATATGTAATCTTGGAAAAGTAGTGCCCTAATATTAGTCCAATTCTCCGTTGGGTAATAAAATTCGCTCAACTTTTGTTGCCTACTATGGGAACCCGACGTTAGAAAGAAATATGATGAGTAACAGGTTTATTTTTAGGAGGGTTAATTTGAAGCACTGGGGTGCTAAGCCTTCCCAAGCCCCCCCATAAGTCCACGTCTGATACGTTACGTGACCTTCCTTATAAAAGAGCAGATATTATCGCCTTTGTTATGTTGAATGCATTAACAGTATTTTAGCAAGTATAGAGCATAAATTCCATTCGTCCCTTTATATCGGCTGCAGTGCTAGTGCTTAACACAAAATTGCGAAGAGATTTGACAGAAAATTATCTTCGAAACGCCGTAATCCTGTACACAAAATATTTAAATACAGTCCTGTCCTTTATTATTAGGGAGTTTGTATGATTGTTGGTAGTCTTGTCTGTAAATGTACCTAACTTTGTTCTAGTTTGATTCATCATCAACGTCACCTGAAACTTCCGTTTGATTAACCGGATTTTTATTTGGTGTGTTTTTTGTGTATGTGTGTATATGTGTAAAAATGGCGTCTGATAATGATGATATTATTAGTGATCAAGAGAAGATTCGTATAGCATCCGATTTTATTTTACATTCACCACCTGGTGAATTCAATGAAGTATTCAACGATGTACGTAAACTATTAAATAATGATGATTTATTGAAAGAAGGTGCTAGTGGGGCGTTTGCCCAATACAATAAAGATCAGTTAACACCAGTTAAAATTGATAATGCCGATCATTGGATATTAATAACAGAATACAACGATTTAGGCAATGATCGTTTCTATGATCCACGTAGTAAACAAAGTTTTAAATATGATCATTTGAGGAAGGAAGCATACGATTATCAAAATTATCAATGTGATCAACAAATTGAACCGTGGCGTACAGCATTAGATGCTGAATTCATTCAATATACAAAGAATCATTATAAAGATGGTGTTTGTAGTGTTGTAGGACGTCAACAATCTGGACAAATACAATTGATTGCATGCATTGAAGATCATCAATTTCAACCGAAGAATTTCTGGAATGGACGATGGCGTTCCCAATGGATTATCACATTAAATGATAATACAGTCGATATAAAAGGTATATTAAAAGTACAAGTACATTATTATGAAGAGGGTAATGTACAATTGGTCAGTTCGAAAGAAATAAAAGAACAAACAACTGTTACAAATGAATTACAAACAGCTAAAGATATTGTACAAATTATTGAGAATGCTGAGAATTTATATCAAACTGCCATTTCGGATAATTATCAGACAATGTCTGATACAACATTCAAAGCATTGAGACGCTTATTGCCTGTAACACGTACGAAAATCGAATGGAATAAAATTGTATCGTATGGTATTGGGAAAGAATTGAAAACACAATGATCAAATTTATTATTATTATTATTATTAATTAATAATAGTGACGATTTCGGCTATTTCTTGTTATTGCTTAGGAGTATTATGTATATATTTATATAGAGCCAAATCTTGTTGAGTTTTATTAAAGAAGAATGAGAAGAAAAATAAAACGAAGAGATAGCCATGTCTTTTTGTTATTATTATTATTATTATAATTATTATTAATTACTATTATCAATATTAATTTATTCATATCGATTCGACATTGATTTAACGATTAATTAATGCATTTGTTGCGGAATGTGCAATAATGTTGGGCACAGATACCGTTGCTTTTATTCTTAATTTTTGTCCTAATCATATTTTTTTTTAATCCAAATACAAGTAGAAAAATCGAAAATGGCTCAATCAGCTGCCGTTAATTAATGAAAATTTGGAAAATTCGTTTATATCTTGTTAGGATACAAACACTGTATGGGTTATTTTTAAATAATAAAAAAAATACAGCAAATTTCGTGTTTTTTTTTTTAATTATTGCCGTTATTACGAGAATTGATCGAAACTAACAAATGGCGGTACATAATGATACCTTTTTGGTTCTATTTTTGTAACATTATCATCAGTCTTTTGTGGTATTGTTATGTTTTCGATTAAAATCGTTTCAATTAATTTAATCGGACGGACTGAACCGAAAAAATCGGTAATTGGAACTTGATTCGGATTCCGTTTGAACAAATCCTTACGTACACCAACTGTTGAAATACACACACGTTTCGGACAGACAGACAACTACAAATAAAATTAATTCCAAATTAGGTTGGTAATTTTAAACAATTTTTTGAAAATTCGTACAAATTCACCCATCGATTTCCTACTTTGAGCATCGACATTTTCCAAAAATTCCAAAGCGTAATACGTGTACCGATCGATAATATAGACACCAATAGCTGGATCTACGTGATGCTACAATTTAATTGATTAAAATAATTGTAAATAAAGACTGCATTATTTGTTGAATACCGATAGTGAGTCTTCACCAACTAAACTACTGCCGACGGCTAGAATATTGGGTGAATAGAATTTCTCGTACATTGAAGCCGCCTGGCAAGTGTCGATCATAAAGAAGATCTCGTGATATCTAAAATATAGCATATTACAACATTTTGTTGTTTTGTTGTTTAAACAAAAATTACCGTTGTTTTTGCCACATTTGTTCCAAAGCATCGGCCATCTCTTGACTGGTTATCTCTTCAGAATCTTGAAACTTTAAAAATCCATCACCACCATGTCCTGTTAGATAAATCAAAACATTACTACCTTCATCCGTCAATAATTGTTTAGATCTTGGTGTTCCTGGTGGTAAACGTCCTGTGATTAAACGTACAAAATTCTCAACAGTCACTTCATATCCACGATAATCAACTTCAACATCATCACCATACACATTAATATGTTGATTGGCATTATTGAAAACGGTAGCTGGACGTGGATTTCTTGGATTACAAGCCATATCATCGGCTATCATTAATATAATTTGACTATCTGGTATACCCAAACGTTTTACACTACGATAGATTGATAATACATTGGCTACATGACGATAATTGAACCAAAATCGACTGGTATCCACTAATACGGCCCAATTGTTTGTATGGCCGCTTTTCGGAAACTCAAAATCCAACTATAAAATTTTTCATATAATTGAATAATGTTAATTTAAAATACAATTAGATACCTGTCCGTTTATTATTAACGATAAATTAGAAAATGTCAATAAAACAATACATAATTTAGGGGAAATAAGCATTTTTGTTGAGGGGTTGACAGAACCGCCCATATAGGTTAGGAAAACGGCTCAACTCTGGTATCCGGGACACACGTAACCATACATACAATACATCACATATTTAAATGCGCGCGCACGTTGAAATTACCATGCAGCCAATTAATGTTGCCACACTATTCTTATAGTCATGATTATAGAGGAAAATATGTATTTTAAATTATTCCCAAGGATACAATATTAATCACAGTTTGAAAGTTTGAGACAATGATTCACTATGAAGACGATGCAAGTCCGACAAGTTGTTTCATTTCATTAATCACAGTATTAGCCTTAACAAAATTTTAGTGCAGCTAGTTAATGTTAACTCAGAAATATTAGTAGAATTGGCAACAAGGCAAAACTTGCTACATACTAGAATCCGTTTAGTTAAAGCGTGTCTCGTATATCATACTTCTACCGCGAAAATTAAGGTTATGTTTCTTGTTTTATAAACAATTAACGTAAATTGTCTTAATTTGCTCTATTTATCAATTATATTCTCAATTTGTTACAATATTAAACACATATTTTCTATAAATTTCAATAATAAAAATACGAATACAAAAGCCAACATTACAAGTTAAAACAGACATCTAATTGTAGCTCATTTATAAATTAGTTAAATTATTGCTAAACAGAAAAAATAAAATCAATTACAACCAAAGTAGATACGACGACACATGTTCGATTGTAGAAATTGTTGACATATTGGACAAATTTGTTTCAATTTTAAACATTTTAAAATACATTCTTCACAATAAATGTGGCCACACCTGGTGACTATTGATGTTCGTATAAAACAACTTTCAAAACAAATTGGACAATCGACTTTAGTTTTTTCATGGTAAAAACTATTTTGTCTCCACATTTTGAATAAACAAATAAATTTCTATTAATCGTTAAATAGTATAAGAACTAGATTTATTTTGCTATATTGAAATATTAATCTTTTCTTCTTCTATATCAACATTTAAATAAAAGATCTCTATACATTATTTTTTGTTTTGTTTTTTCGTTTTGATGATAATTTGAGTTGATTGTAAATCAAGTTTTTTCTTTTAAATTTAATCATTTTGGCGCTTCTTATTGTTTACATGTATTGTCACTAGATGTCGTTTCAATCAACATCAACTAGTTAAGCTGTGTTCACACAGTTATGCGTGTGTTCAAGCGATTTCAAATTTCGTCTGAAAAATTACAAATGGATCAGAAACGTTATAATATTACTATTATTATTACTATTATGCATTTCACATCTTTATTAATTCTCATCATACACAACACAAAATAAGCAATCTGCTTGAAACCATTCAATTATTATGATTATTTTTTTTTGTTATTTTTAAACATATTGATCATTTCTCTTAATATGATCCTTACAAATATATGAATATGAAATTTATGATTAATGTTTCAATGTATTACAACATATGTTATTATTATTATTATTATAAATAATAGAGATATATGTTAATAATTATATTTTTATATACAAATGAAGATAAATGTGGCTACTTTTCGCCTTCCAATTCTAAACAACTCTTAAACAATAGGGGAGGAAATGTTTTAAACAAAATAATAATAATAATAATACAAATAAGAAACAATCAGCTATTAATATTGTACTTGTATGCATCGATTATAAACTAAAATACTTCCATTTGTGCTTCTATAATGGATAAAAACTCTGTAATATATTAATAATAATATTTCATTCAACTATCTACATTATTACAATCTATTAAATGCGTTTCTTTAATAACTGATTTTATGGAATATGTAAAATTAAGCATATTGTTTAAACGAAAATTGTATTTTTAAATAAATAAGTAATCGATTCATTATTGATTACAAATACAACTAACATCAGTCCTATAGAATAATACTATATTGACAAATGTAATACAAAAATAATTCAGTCAGTTTCGTATTATATGAATGGACGTTAATAATAGCGCACTACAAATACTAATTGAATTTTACAATATTAAATGCATTTTTAATTGATAAAATTATAATAAACTGACTCAAATTACAACAACAACTACTACTAGAGTAATTTGAGACAGTTAAAATCACCAAACGCTATCTCTCTAATATTGCCCAATAGTACAATTCCATTAATATAAATCTACAAATAACCAGATACAGTTTTAGAGATGAATAAAATAGGCAAAAAAACAATCAAAATTTAAATTTGTACGTAAATTAATCCAACAGAAAATAAATAAATAAATTGGCCGATAATTCTTCTCTATTGCCATATTGTCTTAATTTAACATCAATTATTAATTCAACAAAAAAATTAATAAATAAATCTTAATAAATTTTAGGAGCAGATCGATCATTGATCACTTTAGCTCTTCTCAATGTAGCGCCACGTTTAATTTGATCCATCAACGATTCATGACATACTTTCGGATCAGGCTGTAATATTACAATAATTAAAATTATTATTTATAGAAAAATAAAAGAGAATTTTACTTGAGCTTTATTATTGATGATTTGTCGTATTTTATTCGCTTTCAATTGATGTGTTGATTGCGTTGTTGTTGTTGTTGTTGTATTACTGATATGTTGTTGAGCTAATTTTGCATTTAATGAATCTAGAAAACTTTGACCTGGTCCTTTTTGATTATTTGCTATTATTTTATTTTGTATCGATGTTGTTGTTGTTGTTGTATTAGCAATTGTTGTTGTTGTTGTTTGAATAAAATCATCAGAATTACGTCGTGATGAACGTGGACTTAAATTTGGTGTTAATTTTGCACTTAATGTTGCTATGAAATTAGCACCAACACCACCAGGACCTAAAAAATCATTTACCAAAAACAATAAAAAAATCTCCAATAATCATGCAATAAATTTACTTTTACAATCACCTGGTTTTCGTTCAGCACTTTGTGAACGAAAACTATTAATACGTCTTGTTGTATTTGGACTACCACAAATTATTTGTGATGGTTGTGCATAAACAACACCACCAGATTGTGAAACATAGGAAACTTTCGTTTGACTTTGGAAAGTACTTAATATTGGACTAGCTGATGTGCCTGCTGTTGTTGTTGTAATTGTTGATGTTGTTGCATTTATAATATGTGTTTGATAAATTGATTGTGATGATGTTGACATACGTCTGATTGAATTTGGACTAGCTGGTGTATGTTTTAATTCAGTTAATGCTTTTACAGTTTCTGCCACTTTAATACCTAGAAAAAATTAATAATAATTGTCAAAACAATAAAATTTACAACAATAAAAACCTGTTGGTTGTTTTTGTTGTGTAGCAGATGGAGATGGTTCTAAAAGAAATGCTGGCGGTGGTGGTAAATTCTCTAAACTACCCATTGATGTTAATTGACCAGTCATAGAGGTATTTGTAATTGATGATGTACGACGAATTGGTGGTGGTGGTTTGTTTGTTTGCATTGAACCACGACGTAATAATGTATTTCTCATTGTAGCACTCGAATACATAGCTAAATTCAACAAACAACATTATTAAATTGTATTTATTTAAATAAATAATTGAATTTGTTTATCATCAAAATAAAAACATGCACAAAATCTGTAAACTCAAAACGATACATTTCTATCTAAATAGGCGTTTTTTTTTTTGGTTTATTAAGAGAGTGCATTCGGCTTTACCTGTCATGGAGACTGGTCGTCTTCGTGCAGCATTTAGAAGATCACTGTTGCGGGGTAGCGTGCAATACTTGATAGTCGTATCGTTAACATCTAATAAGAAACATATAATGTACACACTCATTGATCACACGCATGCCCAAATTGTGGGTTAATTAATCAATTAACATACTTATAGGAAAGTTTAGAAAGAATGAAATAAAGGAACAACATGCATAAAATTAATTACAAAAAAAAAAAACAATTCTTTCTCTACCTATACCTTCAATATGAGCATTTTCTTCAACTGCAAATGTTGTCTGACTACCATAACCACTAGATGATTCTAATGAACTCTCACTAGTACTACCATCTTTTTCACCCTCACCAGATGGCTAAACATTTTAAACAATAGACACGAATTAATTAATAAAATCACAAAAGAAACCTAAAAGAATACCTTCTCGTTTGGTGGTGAATTAATAAAATCTGCTGGAGGTGGTGGAAGAGAAGACATCTCTTGTGCTTTATTCGCTGCCATACTAGCCAATTCATGCATATTTACATAAGTTGGTTGTGGAATACCTTAATTAACCACAAGATAATTAATTTTTTTCTTCTTTTGAACCAAATAAATTAAAAAAAACAAACAAGAAATACTCTACTTTTAGCTAAATGAGCCGGAAGTGGAGATGGTTTTTTCATTAAAACTTGTTCGGTTGTTGTTGGCGGTAGAACACGTACACCTTGCATACCGGCTATTGTTTTAGCTGGAATATTTGGACCAGTTGGTCGTTCCAATGATGAACATCTCTAAAAAAAGCAAAATTATAGAAGATTTTTTTAAGATAATTTTTGTTTTTTTGTATTTAACTTACAGTTGGTAATGGTGGTTTATTTTGTAGATTTTTAATTGATGGTACTGGACTTTGTGGTGTTGTAGCAGCAATTGTTTGATTTTGATTTTCAGTTGGTGTAATTGATGTTACTGGACTAACTGGCTGTGATAGACTTTGATCCGGTGCTTGGAATGTATAAACTGTAAGAGGAGGTCTTTGATGACCTTTTTCATATGCTAGAAATGGGAAATGCAAGAAACAAATGATGAATGATGATGATTTTGTGTGTGTGTGTGTGTGTGTGTCTGTGTTTATATAAGTATTTTATGTGTTGAAATGATAGTAATGAGATGAAATAATGATTTATAAAATAATTTAAACCACCTGAAGATATAGTATGTGGACGGTCGTTGATTATAGCTGATGCTGCCCGTTCAAATTGTATTGTTTCTTGTAGATTTGGCCATGTTGATGTTGTTGTCGGTATGATAGTTACAGGAAATGGTGTACATGGTGTACTTGAACTACTACTATTACTACTCTGTTCTGACATATTTGAAACCTGTTATCAAATAATTGGAAAACAAATATATATATCAAAATTTTACAAATAATTAATGTACTGACAAAAAATAAAACAAAAATGTTAATAAAACGCGTTAATTTATTGTTAGGAGGATTTCATTTTTGAGGAAATTTTACCTGGGCAACACTGAGCGATGATGGGGGTCTAGGATAAAGTGTATCTTGAGAAGTGAATCCAGAATCTTGGCTAGATCCCGACATATAACGAATTGTACCACTACGACCTACTGGCTGTTTTTTCCGATATAACAAAATAGAACAAAACCAAAAAAAAATCGAAAAATAAAGAAAAATAAAATAAAAATAATAAATTATAAACCAGATGGGGGGAGGGGGTACCTGAGATAATGATCGTTGCCAATGTGGATGACTTGGTGAATGATGGCTTTTTGAACTACCTGATGAGGAACTATTTAATGAACTAATTGAACACATCGATGATTTCCTTGAACCAAGACTGGATGGACTTGATGGTGGTGTTTGAAATGACCAACCACTATCTGAACTTTTTAAATCAGCTATAACTTGTTCAGAAGCTGGTGGTAATGTTTGTGGATCAGCTGTATGTTTTTCTAATTGTTGTACAGCTTCTTGTAAATGTGACATTTCAGTCAACATTGATACTTCTTCATCCTAACAAAGATTTTTTTATAAAAAAATTACCAAAACAATAACAACAAAAATTATACCACAACAGGTTTAAGGAGACCAACGAATGTACAAAAACGACCACGTTCTTCTAATAAAGCAGCACGAACAGCATGTTTTTCAGTTTCTTCTAATAATTGACGACGTTCAGTTACATCTTGCAGGCCACATTCTAAACGTTTCTGTAAATCACCACCGGCGCCTTTACGCATCTTTTTCTGTAGACGTAACGTATCTGTTGAGCGTTTCTTCAATTCAGCTCTAGCTCGTTTATAATCTTTACAAAAAAAGAAAAATGCATATTAAAAAACATAAAAAACAGAAAATCATTTTTTTGCTCTACCTTTAGCATGTTCTTTATCTAAATTCAAAACAGTACGTTTCCATTCTTCTAGCTTCTCTTGTAATGGGATTATTAAACATTCCATAATTGTACTGGAAATTTTAATAATTTTTTTGTTTTAACAAAGATCCGGTCTAATTAAAATGTTAATGAACTTATTTTATTTTTTTGTCATAATCATCAAATTTTTCACAAATTACCTGGTGAAAGTCTTCATTCGAGCTTCCACAGCTTTATGTCTTAAACAGATTCTTGTTAAAGCTGTTCCAATATCTCTAGTAGCGCCTACAATTAAAACAAATTCATCATTAAAACAATAATGATGATGATGATGATGGCAGATGGTTGATGCTTATCAAAATTGATTAAAAAACACAAATTAATTGGCGTAATTGTTGATAGATTCAAAAACAGAAACACAATTGAATGACCGAATCGATTTAAAAGACAATACAAGGACGTTATGGTTATTTAACTTGAATTAAACAACATCGAATTGAAATTATGCAAAATTATTTGTGGATATTCAATTTTTGTTTGTTTTATTTTTGTTTTCCTCAATAGTTTAATTCGTATGTTAGTGTCAAGGAAGTGCACTTGAAAACATTCAATCACCTAGTAGTGTGTTGTCGCTTTTCATAAAAGCCATTGACCTTTTTGTTTCCTATTTCATTTTTCTAAAATTATTCATACCACAGAAACAAAATCTAAAGATAAGAACAAGAACATGAAAATATCTCTTCATAGTTGTAATAGGTATACAAATTCATATTGTAACAGGCTGATGATAAATTTTTGATAATGTTGGTGATAAAGCGAGAGAAAACGGCTACATCTTGTTGACCTGAATGTTCTCCTTCACCTTCAAGTGTTGCTATTTATATTATTTTTTTTTCACTTCACCATACTATGTATGACTAAACATAGAGAGACAGTATTGTTGAAAGAATGAAAGACATGTTGTTGAAAATAAAAACATTACCAGCAAAAAAACAACACTCATAATAATAATTGCAAATAAAAGAGGAAACGTAGCGTGAATCTATCCTTGAACATCATGCACTAGTAGTTGTGCAATGATTCAAACGAAAAAAAAAAAAAATTAAGGTTTTTCAGTTTCAGAAAAACAACAACAATAACCGACAACATACAAATAAGAGAAAACTAGTTTTTCTTTCTATTATTCTTAGAAACTTGAAACTATTAAATCAACATACAAGCAATCACCTGGAAAAGGTCTACTACTAGTAAGCATAGACTTCCTTTTTCATCTAGTAAAAACAACAACGACTAGAGCAATTTAATAGATGTTGCAGCTGTTTATCTATCGAACAACCCCTCAATATATAAATTTAACATTAAAAAAAGGAACACACATATCGAACTTATAATTTTCAATCATTTCTGTGTAAATCATACTGTATAGTCAACATCTGATATGGATAACAGTAACAAATCGGTAATTATTAGTGTAAGCCGCCTTTTGATTTAAATCGAAGAAGAAAAAAATTCCAATCTATAGTTTGATATAATAATCATTCAACTGTATGGTTTGGAAACAATTTTTCTGTTTCATTAAGTTTTATTGTTTGACTTGATCGTCTTCAATCAATATTTGAGCTTTCCTTTGAAAACCATCTTCGAAAAAAGGCAAAACTTTGAAGATGAACTTCCTCAACAAGTGACATAAAACAGCAAATATCAGAACTTTTTTCCAATAATCGCCAAATACGAAATAATTGTTTAGAAGTTTTGAATACGCAATCAATTTGATTTAAAGATCCTCATCACCATCTCTGTCTGTTTTAATTTAGTCGATTTGGCTTTTTAAGGTTCGTCCCTATCCACAAATCTAGGTCGCTTTATCTAGTTAGAAACTAAACATAAACAGACCAGATGGTAGCCGAAACACACTTTATGTTTTGATTTTCTTAAACATTTAGAAGTGTTGCGGGGCCCTTCAACACACCTACATTTTACACAAATATTAAACTCAACTCAAGTCAAGCCGTTTAAATCAAAATAGACGAAGTATATGCTTCAAGTGTTGAACGCATTGAGAAAAATCAATTCGATCATCCGGATCAATCGAATTTTATCTTCCTACATCCTCCTCTATTGCTTTCCGTTTTCTTTCTTTATAGTATTTTCGCTATTATGCACTTCCTCTTCATTCTTGAAACATGATTCAACCATAATAGTACGTTAAAGTTGGAATAAACCTAATCTTAGTATTATCCGTTAAATCCTTTATCGTAGGAAGTTGATTGACCTTATTGAGCTTTTCACACAAAGTTGTTATACCATAGAGATAGAGAAAGAGAGAATATTGATCGATATTCTCTGTAATTTGATGGTAATATTGTTATCTATTGAATTGTGAAAAATTCAACAACAACACAACACATTTTCAAACTATTTTACAGCTGGTTTCTTGGAAAAACGTTGGTTTTTTCTTCTTTTTTCAAAACGTAGAAGAAGGAAAAAGCAGAAAATCTCGTTAGTAACTGTTGCAATTTTTTTTGTCGTTGATTTGTTTCTATACCTCTCTTTATACATTATTCGTTCTTTATTCAACAAAACATCAAAACTTTCTTGGTTTTGTTGTTGTTGTTTTATAGTTTTTGCAATTATTTTGAAATTTATTTAGAAACGTGTTGAATTTTATCAATTTCATTATAACATTGAATGTTGGCTGGTTATGTTCACGATATTGTAATAATTACAATAGAAATAAGTTGTTTTTTTTTTTTGGAATAAAATCCTCACCTATAATAGCGAAAAGGTCTAACAACTATAAAGGTGTAACACCACCGCCCCTTTTGTATTATAATATCGAAAGATCAAAGGTGGAATAATTAAAATTACACTAAAAATAGATAAATACACAAAACAGACAATTGTAGAGGAAACAGGCGGAGTTGTCATCTATTTTCTTCTTTGGCCTTTTAACAGTTGCAGGTTCACTTCATCTTTTCCTACAAACATCTAACGGTTCGTCTTGCATTTCCAAAAATTTCATCTTGTATAATGCGTGAAAATCTCGTTACAGCAGATTGTATCTGCGCGTTTTTCACTTCATAAACGTGTGCAAGGTCGATATTGAGTCGAGATTTGGAAAGGAAAGATGAACCGGGCTTAACTTAACTTAAAGTTGGGCTTTGCAATTCTTCTATAATTGATCCTATCTTCAAAATGAACATGTAGGCAGATCTTTTACATGCAAATGAAGATGAATCGGGGTCTTAATCAAATAACATAAAACAAGTCTTTCCTTATTTTTATCACTTAATATTTTAGGAAAACTATTATGTAAGAGGCATTAAAATTACAATGCATTTACATAATGAATGAAATGAATCAACATGATGATGATAGCCTGTATAGAAATTCCTAAGGGATATAAATGGGTATTTTATTCAATTCATTTTAGTTAAATGGAGAGAGAACGAAATAGAGAAATTATGCAATACATTACTACCACCATCACTTCTTCTAAACTATTAAAAAATTTCAATAGTTGCTTAAATATCAATATACGAAAATAGTTTTTATTAGTTTTGGTTTCAACCAATTTATTACCAAAACATTTATTCAACACTACCTGATCATAAAACTATTGCAAACCGCAACAAAAAACAAAACGATTTTTTCTCCCCTTTTTTAATAAAAGATTAATGAACTTTTCCACTATATAAACGAAAATAGCTTCATGTTTCGTAATTAATCCCAGTATTGGCGTCTAAAATTGCAATTATAAAGTTATACAATTATTAATTGTTGGTTGTAGTAATTTTACGTTAAATTTAAACGTATCGTAAAATCGATAAAGGTGAAATTTCATAATAATCTCTCTCTCTCTCTCTCTACATTTTATTGGTTGTAACATAAAATCACCCCTCTGAGAATGTGGAAGAAGACGATGTAATTTAGGGTTGTTTATTTCAAGGTGAAGGGCGGCAATCTTGCCCTTTATGAAATTTTCATTAGAAAAATACAGATAGATTTATACGAAATTCTATCAATACGTGGAATATTATCAGTTTCTTTGGAAAATGATAAGATAATAAGAAAAATGGATTTTCTCATATCAATTTATCAATAGATCTCATTGTTAACAAACAGAAAAAAAAGGACAAAGAAAAGTAATGCAATAGAAAATTAAAAGAAAATATGTTAAATACAACACAACATTACGTGCACTTTTAGAAATTATGTATAAGGGTGTTTTTATAAATGAAACAAGGGGTGATAATACCCTGAAATTTTCAACTATAAAAATTACTGATACAAAATGATAAATAATATAAATTATTGTTAAAATACGTTGATAACATCAAAAATATGGAAAAATATGTAAGGAACCACATACAACCCCCCCTTCCTCCCTATTATAATTTTGTTTTTTGATAAGATAACTATAGATAAAAACTAGATTTCATAAATGTGGAAATATCCAAAAGACAATAAATCGTATTGTGGAAAATTAATAATATTGCTGAAGGCATATACAATTTCTTCTGACTCCCTCCAAAAAAAAAGAGTTTGAAACATGGGCAGCAACCGCTGTAGAAGGACCCCTTTATAATCGAACTTAAAAATTGTATTACGGGTTGGTCTGTTGCAGCCCACGGCAGTGTAATTGCCATACTTTGATTATCATTTTTTTTTTAAGATAAAAACTTATTGACTCTCTACATCCAAACTTTACCCCGCAACACAGATTTATATCTGCATACGCCTATAGGGCTAGAAATGAGAATATCTCAAAAAAATACAACCAGTTTATCAATGTTTTCTCTTTCTTATCATTTATAGTAGTTGTAGTAATATAGTAGGCATTTTATACGACGACAACAGACATGATTATGTAATTTCACACTTGTAATATTTTACATATTTTTTTTAAATATTGATAATACAGTTTTAATTATTATATTTTTAAAGACTTGATCGATATCGGATGAATTATTGGACAACAACATTTAAATGTCAATATTTATTATATGTTTGTCATAAATTGCATTTTTAAAAGTTTAAAAATAACCAATTTTTTACAATAACAATTATAGGAAGTTGTTTGTTATGTAATCTGTGGTCCAGAAATATTACAAATAAATCACATATTGTTTGTATAACAAGTGCAAAAAGTAATTGTGTCAAATATACAACATATGTTTCATTTTCTATCTCTATTATATTAATCATCAATATAATGGATTCACTTTTTCTACAATGGCAGTAAAGAAAAACAAACAATTTTTTGACAAATTTCTAAACGATTAATTCCGGCCCCCCAACAATAAGACACAAACAAATATAAAACAATTACGTGGTTTCTGTACGATTTTATATTGTTTTGAAAATAATTGTTGATTTATGTTTCTACCTCTATTACAACAAAAGACTATAAATCTGGATTTATTCGTGTTGAAAACGGGAAACAAATCTTTGGCGGACTTATTATACAAAAACGAATTGAGTGCGGGCATGTGGGAACAGTGGCGTAACTTCGGGTGCCTAACAGCCTCCCCTCCCATTTATTTCACGAGAAGTAAATAGTTCAAACCTTTCGAGAAACACTTTTCCATTTAATGGGGCTATCAATTTATTGAGATAGCCATTCATTATGACCAAAACACATCCCTGCTTTGTTGTCCACTCAATAAAAATACTTATATGTAATGTATACAGACGAGGCGTTTCTAATACAAACATAGGAAAATACCAGACGCAACCCGGTTTCGTATAAGTTAGAATGAGATAAACAGAAAATAAGTGGTATTTGACCGAAAATATGTTCGTATTAGAAATGCTATCTAAGTCTGTATAGATGACTAAATTTGGTGACTTTGAATTTGGGCCCCCAGTTTTCAAAGCCACGTTACGCCACTTAATGGGAAGCACATTACTCATACCATCTCATGTTTGTTTTATTCTAAATTTCCAAATAAGTTAAAAGAATTGGACAATCTTTCTTTGACTACGGAGGGGCCGCCTCTTCGAATCCCTGTTTCGTATTTGATGGAACCCTGTTCACTACGCCACTGTACTTGTTAGATATAATAGGTCTTGTTTCAATCTTGACGATTGTGAAATTATAGAAATACACACAGAATTACGTATTTTTTGGCAATTGTTACAGAAAAAATTATTATTATTATTAGAAGAACAAGAAGAGGTGAAAGTCAATTGTGCACTTGATCCACATTATGCTACATCATTCAAGCAAAAACTCTTGATTTATAATTATTTTAATTGAGGACAATCTATGTGTGTGTATGTGTGTAGATGAATAAATATTGTTGAACCATTATAACAAAAAGAGATTTATTGTTAACTTTGAAGAATGACGTTAGCAAAAATTGAACTGACATTAATTCATTTATTGTTGCTT